>CAUJNA010002001.1:502599-572599 GCA_963377175.1 Effrenium voratum
CGTGCGTGCGTGCGTGCGTGCGGCCGTGCGTGCGTGCGTGCGTGCGTGCGTGCGTGCGTGCGTGCGTGCGTGCGTGCGTGCGTGCGTGCGTGCGTGCGTGCGTGCGTGCGTGCGTGCGTGCGTGCGTGCGTGCGTGCGTGCGTGTGTGGGTGCGTGCGTGCGTGCGTGCGTGCGTGCGTGCGTGCGTGCGTGCGTGCGTGCGTGCGTGCGTGCGTGCGTGCGTGCGTGCGTGCGTGCGTGCGTGCGTGCGTGCGTGCGTGCGTGCGTGTGTGTGGGTTGGTTGGTTGGTTGGTTGGTTGGTTGGTTGGTTGGTTGGTTGGTTGGTTGGTTGGTTGGTTGGTTGGTGGGTTAGGTTGGGTTGGGTTGGGTTGGGTTGGGTTGGGTTGGGTTGGGTTGGGTTTAGTTTGATTTGATTTGATCTGGCGTTTGTTGTTGCGTGGGTGGACAAAAGCGCTGCCATCGGGCTGCCGTGATTATTGCAGGGAGCGTTGGTTCTCTCCAGGCTGAGTAGGAAAAGCCGACGTTGGCTCATCTAGGTGCGGCAGCTGTGCGTGTCCCAGCCAGGGTTGGGCAACGCTTGCTGAAACGAGCAGATGTTTGTTGTTTTTCCGTGGAAAACAACTCTCAGTTCAAAGCGAATCGACCTTTGAAACTGTTGTTCTTCCCATGGTCCATATTTAGTCATGACCCCAAAAGGTTAACCAGGGCTCCTTAAAAGATACATTTTGCCCATTTGAAACATGGCTTTTTCCACCAAAATAAAGGGAAACCACCATTTACAAGGCAATGTTCAGGTGTATAATGTAAGGATCCCTGCTAACCTTTTAGTTCCAGGTCCTTAAACAAGTGAGTCCTGGGAAACCAACACGGGGCTCTTTAAAACAAGAGGATGAATCCCCCGCCCGCGGCACGCCAAACCTGCACAGGTTGGCGCTGCCGGCGAGCGACATGCAAGCGCCGCGTGGCTCCGACTTGGCAAATGCCCAGACTCGGCGATGACAAGTAGCTAGGTCCCCCAGTAGTGCCCTTTTACCGTGTTTTTTTGGGGGAGGGTTCCCCTACTAAAATAGACTATACAGAAAAAAAGGGTGCCCTTATTCTAACTTCTTTACTGGAGGACCTAGGCAGGGAACCACATCAAAGGTGGTTTGTGGCCATGAGTCCACCTCAATCTGCCCGATCAGACAAATTGCATGCCCAATTGTCGGCCTTTCTCTGCGGCTCGGTGGTGTGCCTCAGGGCAAGTCTTCAGGAGTTCAGCTGTTTTTGTTCTTGGGTTGCGTTGGGTTTAGGTTTGCTTGCCCGCTTTATCAGGGTCTGATCGTCTCCTACCGTAGAACTTGGATTTGCTTGGCAGGCACAGGGTCTCAAGGGAGTGGGAGTGATTTGGGGGCGGGGTTGGCAGAACGGCGACTCTTCTTGGGAAATGCCTAGGTGTAGACTTGTGCACAGCAATGCCACGCTTTCCACCTGAGGGCGACTTATGCCTGGCTTTCGTGCTCGTGTCATTTGCCGTGCTTCAGGATGCCGCGACTGTCCGTGTTGAACTCTGGCCAGACACATGCTTTCACAGCAAAGCGTTTTTTGTTGGACGGCAGGCGCTGTGGCGGATTCAGATGTTGACTTCGGCCCACCCTGGAAATCGCTTAGTCGATGAGCCCAAGGCACAGCCGAGGCTTTTGTCCGCTAGAATCCCCGAAAGCACATCCCGGGATGCGAAATCTAGCGTCCTAGCACATCAGTTGGTCGCGACTAGCGGCTAGCGTCTCACCGGAGAACTCGTCCGTGGGCGAAGTTCCCAAAATATGCTGACCCTTTTCGCAAAAAAAAATCTGCGGAAGAAGTTCGGCAGCCTGGGACACATAATTAACCTTGGAAGGATACCTTGGTTTCACTATTTTATGATGGGGTTGTTGCCCTTTAACCCACCACTAAGGGGGTGACTTAGCGATGGTCAAATCATGGGGCCAGTTTTGTTCAATTGGGGTTGTTTCCGTTTAACCTACCACTTAGGGGGTGACTTGGCGATGGTCAAATCATGGGGCCAGTTTTGTTTAAAGCCATCCCAGGAAATGATTGGTTGCTTGTGACACAGCAACAGTGCGCGCTAAGTTGAGGCAACCACTCTGCTTGTGGCAAGCGTGCTGCGGGCAGAAAGGTGCACCCTTGCTTGGGTGAGCTGGGTAATTACAGGTGCCACCGGTGTGTGGCAAGTACGCCCAAGATCATGCACAAGCACTGCTCAAGCATCTTCGAGATTGCCAAGCTACAACCAACTCAGGTGTTAATCCTCCCTCTCGGTGGCGCAAACATAGAAAAGGTTCACATGAAAACTCATCAAACAAATTGCATGCATCTCTCACTTCCCGTCTTCCTGACTTCCTGGCCTGTCTTTACGTGGGACCCAAGGTTGGCGAGCAACAAGGTGAATCATTTCATGTAACCCCTTTCTTGTGGTTTGGGGGGTTGAACCCCAGTACCTTTTGAAACCATGGGGAAGGCCCCCCCCCCTAAGGTCCAAACCACCAAACCACCCACTAGGCGGTATGCGGTGAAATTTGCGGGTTCCGCTGATGGAAGGCCTGGGTATTGACAGGCCTTCCGCAGGGCTCCTTAAAAGAAATTGATGTTGCAACCATTTGAAACATGTTGCTTTTTCAACGCCAAAATAAAGGGAAACCACCATTTACAAGTTGCAATGTTCAGGTGTATAATGTAAGCATCCCTGTTCCGTTTCTTGAGGCTTGTCTTGGCCCCAAACCGTGAGGCGGAGACGAAGGAGGCCTTGGACAGGCCTTGGCGTGTTGTGTTTGTCTCCGTTTTGTGGGGCGGAATCGGATGCCAACTGTGGATGGTTGCGAAATGCGCTTCTCGCACCACCCAAGAAACCCCGGAATGATTCGATTGCCCTGTATCAAATACCAGCAAACAGTGGTTTACCGTTGTTTCAAAGTTATGCAGGATTTCGTCCATCCACAGTATTGCAAGGGAACAAGGGGGAGCCCTGTGAGCCGGACAAATCACAGGCCATGGTGGTTGGATGTGGTTCACTTGCAACCTTTTTTCGGGAATCCGTGGGCGGGGCGTTCCAAGAGGCATCCGTTTTGAGCGGAACAGCCCCACGCTTCTTGGGACCTGGCGGATGTCATTTCAAGTGGCACTGCACCAAGAAGGTGAGCCATTGCCTAGGCTTTGTTGCACGCCGAACTCAGCCTGTGTTTGCTTGCTTTTTCAGAAAATAATTCACTCACCAAAAAGGTTCCTTAAAGCGTGGGGAGTGCCCAGCAATCAGCGTAGCCAGCGAATACCACAGCGCACGTATCGTCCTACGGGGAGACACGGCCTGCCGCCACGCTACACAAGAGAAAGCTGCCAAAAAACAGGGGGGCCTATTGGCGCGGGTGCCATAAACGCATCCGAACCCTCGGGGGTGAAAATGTCATTTGCATTTTCTGCCCTCTCCCCCTTCAAAAGAATGTAAGCGGACCCCCACCCCAAGTGTATATTTCTGTTTCTTCTGGGTGGAGCTTTTCTCCTCCCGAAGAAAAGTCTGCAGGTCTCCAGGCCACACTGCAAGCCTTGCGGCCCTTGCATGTTTAGGTGGCAAACACCTTCATTTCCCGACGTGCCCCCCAAGTGAAGGCAGTGGGGCTTCTATATTTTTTCCTGGAGCCTCCATGACCCTTTAAAGCATGGGGACATGACCCTCCATTTTGTCAGGGTCATGGAGACTCCAGGTATTCATGTATATACATGGTTGTTGTTGGGAAACATTTTACATGTTGCTTGTTGTGGTTTAGTGGTTGAAATCCAACCACTTAACTGCTATAATTTAAATGTTTGCTTCCCTTTGAACGTGAACCAAGTATACAGCTGTATCTCCGCCTACATAGACTTGTCAACTCCAGCGGGTCGGCACCGTCGGTTTTGGCCAGGTGTACAGATGAGCCGAATGCCAAGAAGATCGCGGTGATTCGAAAGATCAAGGATGCCGGGGGTCCAACGGGTTTTGGTTTCGCTGGGCAAGACATAATGTTAACCCCGGATCTAAGTAACCCCTGGTTGATTAATAGGGGGGTGTCCCCTTTTTGTGGGGATTCAGACCGCTTTTGGAGGGAACACCCCCCTAACAATGGGGCGGTTTATTAAATCTTGGGTCAACATTAAATGGTCGTGGCCCTTCCGGGCAACACGGCCAGCCCTGGCGTGTGTGAATGTCGTTTTGTGCTTGTGAGTGTACCCCACGTTGTTGGTTCAGGGAACAAACAGGAATCCGGCCGCGACAAGCAGGGACCATCTTAACAAGCCAATGCTTTGAGCCTCTGGTATGCCAGGTGTTCATGAACGGGGGGGGGCACTTGTTTTTTTACTTCAGGGGGTATGTCCAACCACTTCCTGGTGGTTGAACAACGTTGAAAGACCTCGGAACCCATGAAGCTTTGTCACGCCCTGATCTCTTGGAATAGCCTGAACATGCCCATTCTCCTCAAATGGCTTTTGGAGGGGATTTCAATCTGGGCAATCCTATATTATTATGAGGTGGGGAGTACATTGATCAACCTTGGCCGGACTGAACTAACCCTTTTTGTCCTTCAGCAAAAGAATGGAAGAGAAAACGCACAAAGCGGCCCTTCTTTTGGAGGAAAAGCTATTCCAAACCAGGACCCTCGCCCCGTGTCATGTGGATGGGGTAGCTGTGGGGGTTCGACCCTTGCCGGCTTTACCTGGAGAAGGCCCTTGGCTCGACTTGCGGAACCAAAATGCGTCCAGATCTAGCTTTTCCTTTTAATTTGAAAGCTGGGCCGACTCTTTCTCGAAATCAGTTTCTATTTGAAAGGCCAACTGAGAAGCATTTGAGTTCCCATGTTAAGCTTGCCAGACTGGCTTTGCTTTACCTCAATTCTCTCCTTCTGACCCTCCAACAATGGGTCAATGACCATCCATTATTTTGGGTGGTGACCACAGGGTGCCAGGTGGTCTCCTCTAAAAAAACTATTTCCATTACCCAAAATACGTCATTGACCCATTTTTCAAGGGTCAGAAGAATCCAGACGCCAGGTGCGGCCTCGCACCGCCGATCGATCCGATCGATCCGATGGATCCGAGGCGGCTGGGCGGGCGGTGGCCAGACAGAAGCTGGACAACTCCGACCTCGAGAAGCGCCTGCTGCAAGCGGTGCCCGGGGACCCAGGGATCAAAAATCACCCCAAAGCCCCCAAATCCCCAGGGCCCCAGGGATCGGTCGTTGGTTTGTTGGGTTTGTTTCTGTGTTTTTTAGTTGTTCATTTGTGTTTGTTTGCTTTTTGTTTGCTTGATTTTTATGTTTTTATTGTGTGTTCCTTTGTTTATGTTTGTTTAGTTAATATTAGTTGTTTGTTTGTTTGTTTGTTTGCTTGCTTGCTTGTTTGTTTGCTTTTTCCTAGGGCCCCAGATCCAACAGTTTCCTCCGGGCGAAGCCCCGACGCTCGTGCGGAGCTCGCTGAAACTCGCGAGAGGTCGACGTTTCGCTAGGCAGGTTGTGGGGGCACGTTCGGAAAAACTTGTCCCAGCCCGAACCTCGGCATCACTTCACAAGGCGATCTGAAAAAGGCTCGAGCCATTTGACGACTCGATCCAAAATTGACGGATCGTTTGCGATTGTTTATGTGCAGTTTCCAGGTACAGGACATTCTACCGGAAGTCCTTGTTTTTGCCAGGCGGCTACCTCGCCGCTCTGAGACGTCTTCACTTGTTGGGTCCGCAGCTGTACCAGCTCTGCGCGCTGTGTGAACCTGTTTGCGGTTGTTCGTTCGGCTGGCACTAAATATGCTTATAAACACGCTCATGCGCATGCACAACCACTGCACCCATGCTGTCACAAATCATATTAAACGCGCACACGCGGATCGACAACCGCTGCACCCACGGCGTTCAAGGTTGGATGCGGAGGTTCCTGCAGTCGCACACACTCTTCGTACTGAAGTGCACAGGATTGTTTTTGGAGGGTTTTGCCTGGATGTGCATTGATAGTTCCAGTCGGTGCCCGGGTGGCATTTCATCGTTGCGGGAGGCCATCGGCGGAATGTGTTGACCTCCCCTCCCGATTCAAGGCATCAAGAGCTCACCAAGCGGGCCGAGAAGTCAGGCGGGGGTTACTTGCAGCCAAAGCGAATCGACCGGTTCGCCCGTTTCGGCAACTAGTGAAGGCATGTCAAGGCTCCAAAATTGTTTCAGGATCCCTTTGGCAACTGAGTGAAATTATTGGGCGCTCCTAAGAAAGATACATTTTTTGTCGTTCCTATGATCTCTTTTGAGCTTATTCCTCAGCTGAAAGCTTGAGGGTCAACAGCTCAGAAAGACTGTTGGGCATATCACCTGGGCTTTTACGTTCGGTCCAAAGATGGGCCAGCATTTCAGGTGAGTTGGAGCGCATTGCCTTTTTTTTGGGGGATTTGAACACCTGAAAACATGTAGAGATGGAATTTGGCACCAGGTAGGACCTTTCGAAACACGTTTTTCTCGCCGTCTTCTTGCTTTTTGCTTGGACCCGTCATGCTCCAAGGCTAGGTCCTCCAGTAGTGCCCTTTCTCACCCCTTTTTTGGTCGGGAGGGCCAGCCCCTACTAAGATAGACGAAACCGAAAAAAATCGGGTATCCTACCCAGATTTTGGTTGGGAGGGGAAAAGCCCCTACTAAAATAGAGGAAGCCGAAAAAAGAACCCGGGTCCCGGGTACCAACTTCTTCTGACCTCTCTGGAGGCCCTAGTCTTGTGTTTCGTTTGGGACCGCTCAAATCTGGACCTCCAAACCACCAGGCCCCGATCCAGGCGGAAAGCTCTTGGGCTTCCGGGGGCTTCCGCGTGGCATGGGGCAGCCTTCGGTTGAGACACCCCCCCTTTGTGGACATGTTTCCTTTTTTTTTCCCCGAAAAGCTGGTACTAACTGGTCCTCAACAGCGGAGGCAACAGGTGAGACACAGTCAAAACCGATTCGGGTAGATGGTTAGTAAGGGATCCCAGCCATGAATAGCTGCGGAATTCCGCCTTCTGCATTCTTTCCTTTTACACTCAACCAACAAAAAATAGAGGGGCCGATTCTTGTTCCCATGGCCACTGGGGCATCTGAGTGGATGGGGGCAGAGGATTTTCCCAAAGCACAGCTGTTGACAGCGGATTCATTGCAGGCAAACCGGGCGAAAAGCCATCGGCCCCGCGCGCCCGCGATCCTGCTGGGGCCTTTTTTTTTCCTCTCGATTTCGCGAGTCGGGGAATGCAGGGGGGTGGTTTCTCAATGGTTTTTTTGGCAGCCCTTGACCTCAGTTCCTTTGGAAAGCAAATCAAAAACGGGCCCGTAACGTTCATGTGCTTAAGAATGGAGTTAATAGTATATTTTATGTTCCCTGTGTTTTTATATGGGAAATCTGTTTATTTTTCCAGGGGCCTTGAGCAAATGGGAGACAAACCCGCATGGCGCCAACCAAGTCAGAGAACATGGCCGATCCCTTAGATAAGGGTATCTTCTTGTTTGCTGTTTGCGTTTTTTTTTTTTGTGGTGGCGGGGGGTTAGCTAGGTAGGAACCACAATCTGAAGATATATACTTGCTTGATGCGCCAGCGTGCGAGGCTTGGGTGCCCTCAGGTCGATAGTTGTTCATGATGTTCTTTTTGGGCCATCCACATCATTGGGACCAGGGTTGTGGGATCAAGGGGTTTCTCCCCACTTCTGTGATACAAGGGAATCCCCCTGTCTATGAACACAATAGTCTTTGGAAAGGGTTTTTCCGTTGTATCAGAGAAGTGGTCATTCCCCACAGCCCTGAAATTGGGACTGCCCAAAGTTTGTTTCGACCTTTTGACCAGCTTTCCAAAACCCTCAGACTGGGTTCCAGTCTTGCGGCCATCAAAAGGTGATCTCGTCTGCCCGAGTCCCAGCAACTCTGTGAGTGGTTGAGTTCGTTTCAATCCGCGGGTCGGTGGACTTCTCACGTGCCCTCTGTAGGTTGAAAATTCTCGCCCGTCTCCGGCCTCCAGGTTGCTATAAACATGCGTTGCTATGCGTTCACTTTACAGGTTGGAACCCGGTCACAGCTGTTCAAAGGCAATCCGCAAGATCCTAGCCCAAGGGGATTGCGCAACAAGTCCTCAAAGGCAGTGGCTTTTGAGTAGGGATTATGGATCAGGATTGGCCAACACTATCCATTTTGAACAGCCCAGAATGAATGAGGCAGCTAGATTGTGTTTTCTTCAGGAAATCGGAAGTGCACCATTGAAAGTTTCCCCCGGCTTTCAGGGGGGTATTTGGATCCGTTTGGCATGCTTGGGCAAGGTTTGTTTCACGAACCAACCCCTGGTTCCCCTTTGAAGGGGAAACACAAGGATAGTGATTATTTTCATCGTAATAGGAATCTAGAAACCGGCTCGGATGCTTTTTTTCTGGATTTCACCGATTCTTCCCCCAGCTCGTTTTTCTTTGAGTGGTTGTTTAGCATCTACAAAAGCCACATCCAAACCCTTTTCTTGAAGCGAATCGAAGTGAAGCGAACAGGGGGATGGTGTTGAAGCAGTGGCTGCAGTCATGGTCATGTTGACCCCGGAGTAGCAAACCCCTGTTTATCAAAATGGGCGTGTTCCCTGCAAAAAGTGGACCCAACTAATAAAGCCAGGACAACCCCAATACTGTGGATGGACGAATTCCTGCACCACCAAAGAAACCCTGACATGATGATTCCCCTGTAAATACCAATGAACAATGGTTTCCCATGGTTTCATTTCGTGGTGCGGGATTGTGTCCATCCACAGTCTTGGGGTTTTGCTGGCTTTAATAGTTGAACTACCACTTGTTGCAGGGTTGAACACGCATTTATTTTGATTTTCCAGGGGTTTACTATGAATAAACAGGGGTTTACCATGAATAAACAGACGTTTACCATGAGTACACAGGGGTTTACCATGAGTAAACAGGGGTTTACTATGAATACACAGGGGGTTGTGTTACTCCGGGCTCAACCTCAGCCAGGGCTTCCCACTTTTGCGAAATTCAGCTCGAGGTCTACGAGGCCATGATCCAATCCAGAAAGCGGTGGCGCGGCTCGGCGGGGAAAAAGAAGATGAGACGTGCTCGGCCCTGGGTTTCTTTGTCTCAGTTGCAACCAAAGCGAATCGACCGGATCTGACCTTTTGGTCTTCCCATGTTTTGGGATCCCATTTTTAGTCATGGCCTGGCCCAAAAGGTGATCACCTTTTATTTCTGGGTCCTTTGGGCAAGTGAGTTGTGGCATTTTACGCCAAGGGCTGAGCCAGGACTTTTCCACTTTTTGATCCAAGGAATGGATTGGTTTTCCGTATTAAACCACTAAAAGTTGTCAACTTTTAGAAGGGGAGCAGAGTTTGCAACCGAGTTGTTTGCTACTGGGGTTGGGTCTTTAGACTTGACCTTTTTGGTTGAAATCAAGGATTCGGTTTTCCACTGAACCCCCCAAAAAGTGATTCACTTTTTGCAGGGGGGGTCGTTGCAGCAACCAACTCACTTGCAACCAAAGTCCGACCATTTAAGCTTTTGCTTCTGATTTGCTCCATTGTTAAGCGTTTGGCTTCCCTGATTTGCACGCAATGTGTTTTTGCGAGCTCGCCGAGCCTCTTGGCCACTGAGAACATGTCTTATCTTAGGCTAGACGCATGGGCATGTGTCAGAACGGACCCCGAAATATATATACATATATATATATATATGTACGTTTCTTTCCCAGCAAGGCTACCCCCAGACAACACGTCATCAGAAAACATGCTTTTGGAGTACATCAGGTCTGGGCCATAGTGGGAAATGTTGGCTATCTCTCCCAATGCTCAGCTATGAATCCAAGGTTACCTATTTGAATGCTCACCACCCCAGACCCAGGTAAACAGGTTCCAGGGAGAACATGGTAAAAGGATTGAACCTAGGGTTGAGAACAGGAAGACAAGAAGGTAAGAGGGTTTGAAAAGCGAGTCCTCGAGATAAAAAAGAAAAAGGGCCTCCGGAGACGAGGCTCTACAGTTACATTCACAGGAGTGCTACCCGGGTGTGCGTGTGTGTCTTTAGGGAACCCCCTCGAGCGAGCGGTTCTCTTCGTGGTTTCCCTGTACACTCATCCCAAAAAGGCTGCCCATTAGAGACCCACCTTGTTGGTATAGATGGCGCAACGTGTTCGGGTGCACGTTGGACCAGCCTTAGGGGCGAAACGTGAGCCATACTTGAAGGGTCATGGAGACTCCAGGCTCCAGGTATTGCGGAAGAATCAAATTTGGCCAAGCCAAAGCCATTTTGAACAGCCCAGAAACCCAGCGGTCCTGCACAAGTCTCACGGCTCGATGTGCAGCTGGTTTCCTTCGCCACAGTGGTACCTGAACACCCTGAGCCCGGACAGTGCGAACCGGGTTCTTTCTTAATGTTAACCCCGGATCTAAGTAGAACCCCTGGTTGATTTTGATCGGGGGCGTGTCCAATTCCTGATAGTGGGGGTTCAGACCACTTTTGGGAGGGATCACCCCCTAATAATGGGACGGGTTTATTAATCCTGGGTCAACATTAGTTGGGATTCTTTTTGTTTACCGGGCGCCCCGTTCAATTCATAAGTCAGGAGGTGAAACGTTGCTCAACAGTTAGGTTCATAAGTGAGGGGACACACTTCATGGGCAGTCAACGTGAAGACCGAGTCACTGACATATGAGACAACGCTTTCACCACCTTTCCCTTGTTGATTTTTGGGGCCACCATTTCCGACCCTTCGGGTCATTGGATGCTTCACAAGTGGAAAGGGGGCCATGGAAATTCCCCTCAGGTTGGCACCATTGTTGGGCATCGCTTTTGCCAATGCTTTGGGATTTGGCTCGGGCCTCATTTTTTTCGCAGGTCCTTCAATTCAGCACGTTCAAGGCCCTTGTCTTAGGAAAAGCGTGTTTGTTTTTTTTGGGCCTCCCTTTTGACTCTGGGTTTGGCGCTTCCCCTGCACCCTTGCTGCTCGTCTGCCCAAAATAGGATGTCTGGTGCGTCAATGGGAACCGCCTGGTTCATGAGGAGCAAACCAGTTTGGGGTGTCTTATTTTCGAGTGTAGGAATCCTCCCCCCTTTTAATTCGCCATGATATTCCGGCGTCGGCAGCTGAACCGAATTTCGGCGACGATTGAGGTTGAGAGGTTGACAGCCGGTTTTTGCTTCTCCATCTCTCAGAAAAATAGAGGGCCCTGGTTTAGATGGGGTTTATTCCATTGACCAGGGAAACCCATCGATTTTTCCAAAAGGCCATGACACAGACCCCTTAATGTTGACCCAGGATTAATAAACCCGTCCCACTATTAGGGGGGTGTTCCCTCCCAAAGTGATGAATCCCCACTAAAAGGAATAGGACACCCCCCCTATCAATCAACCAGGGGTTTATTAATCCGGGGTTTCCCTCCCTTCCACTATCATGGCTTCTGACAGAGAGCCCCTTGGAGAGTAGATTGATCTTCCAGGTATCCCCCCACAGGTGCCATGTTAGTTGGAGGAAGGGTAACATTAAGGTGATGGTTTTGGAGTGCGAGGCCAGCAGGCGGAGATGGCCATCGAGCTCAGAGATGTGCTGGGGCTCACCCACCACGACACCATGCAGGCGGTGGCAACCAACCAACCCCCCCGGGGCCCCCCAACCCCGACCCCCCGTATGGTGGACACTTAGGGTCTATTTTGCAAGCTCCTTCTTTTTGGGTGTTGGTTTTTTAGGGTTCATGGTTGCAACATAGACTCTAGGTGTCCACGGCACCAACCCCCGGGTGGGTGAGACACGGGAGCGAACCAAAAGGGGTCGGGTTCTTTTGGGTGGAGGGGCGAGGGGGCCAGTTCCTGATTTCGGAGTGAACTCAGGGATTCGCTTGAGGTTTCGACACCTCCAGTTGGATGATTTTTTGTGGGCAATTCCAAGTCATTCCCTGCGAGCAGCAAGAAAAATGACGCAAAGCATGCGCTAGACTACGCGAAACACATCGCAACGGCTCGGGATTCCTGGGCGACATCAGCCAGACAGCCTTGAGTCTGAAAGCCCGAAGGATTGCGGTAGCACCAGTGTCGACATTTCAACTGCAAGTCTTGGGGGCAGCATGGAGGCAACAGGCCAGTACCCCATTTGCGGCTGGTTTTGGCTCTCTGTTTTTTCGTCCGGTAAATGCGAGGTACCAATCCACAAACAGAACGTTGGCCACCGTTTGCCCTGCGATAGAAATGAATCGCTGCCCCCCCCGCCCCACTAGCATGGACATTGTTTTTCATGGTTGGGGATTGCTATGCAAGAAAGCAGGGTAGGCAGGTCATCCCGGGCTTGCTGTCTTGTGGTATTTGCATACGCCCATTGTTTGAACTAACTCAGTTGTTCAGTGGGCCCCGTTTTCCTCTGTCTTTTTTTGTCGGGGTGGCTGCCCCACTAAAATGGTCTTCCCAAAAAAGGGGTCCCTTTTTTTCCGGGGTCACTGAACAACTGAGCTAAGCTTGACCTACCTACCTTGACATCCATTACATGATCCACGACTATTCGTAAGTTCCAGCGAGTTCCAGGGGCATACATACCTTTGAAGCCGCAACTGTTGCGACCAGTCTGGTGGTGTTTCTCCCGAACATGTTGCAGTCTTCATGCTGAAAGCCAGAGGCAAAGTTGTTTTTTTCTACACGGCACGCGTTGTATCCGCAGTTTAAACAACAGATGTTACACTGTGTCATATACATAGGTGACCTTTTTGGTTGTTTTAGTAGAAAAATAGATGGCGATTCCTGGTTTACCTGTTGGTTTAATCATGTACCAGGGAAATCCATCTATTTCCCCATATTTCCCCTAAAAGGACTCCTATGGTCATGTACCACTTTAACTTTTTGCCAACTTATGGGTTTTCTGTATTAAACCACTAAAAGTTGTCAACTTTTAGCCGGGGAGCAGAGTTTGCAACCGAGGTTATACCTTCACTGTTCTTGGCATGTTTTTTTTGGTTCTGTTCATTTTTACTGGGGGTCTGCAAACAACAGTCAGTTTTTTGCTATACCAAGAGTAGAGATGTGTGTCATATACCTATGGTTCAGCGACCCTTCCTCGTTCCTTTCATCCTAACGCAAAGACGCTGCAGACCCTCGGCATGCGCTGCTTCAGCAAGGCCTCAGACAATGCCCGTCGGCCCAAAACATCGTCCGGACTCGGCGAACCGTTTTTTCACTCTTCCCAGTTTTTTTCCCCTTCTTTTTTTCTTCTTCTTTTTTTTCCTTCTTTATTTTCCTTCTTTTTTTTCCTTATTTTTTTCTCCTGCATTTTCCGCTTCAACCAGCAAAGGGTTGTCCTTTGGGAGGGGAGTCCAACATTTTGGCCCTGGCCGAGGCAGGCCAGGCCGTTCGGGGCGCGTCAGGCAGTGCACGTCCTGAAGAACGGCAGCCCGGAGCTTCTGAAAGCCGCGCGGGCGGTGATCAGGGGCGAGGCCGGGGCCGGGGGACGAATTTTCCCGGATTTGGTTGAACCACGACGTGGGTTTTGCCCCCTCCTAATAGATGGGTCAGTCGGTCAACTCGGACCACCCCTCGAAATGATGCCAAAGAGTCCAGAAGCGGAGTTTGTCCTTGAAGACCAGTCCTTCTTATGCAGGCTGCATGTTTGTGGGAGGTTGGTTACATTGGTAATAAGCCCAATGACTCGGCAAGTGGCTGTGGCTTGATAAAATGTACCCAAATGGCACCTGGGTAAATGGAAGCAACGACTAAGACCTGCGTAACAGGAGCTCTCACCCATGTGACGCTCAGGTGGTGCCGATTCTGGACATCCCTTCTGCCCAGCCTGCCCGGCCGCCCAAATGCCACGTCCTGGCAGAGCCATCGCTTCGAAAACCGCCTGGGAAGACTCCAAGATGGAGCAACAAACCGCCGCGCGGAATCTTCTTTTGGTTGGGGATGGCCCTGGTTTGTTGCATTTTGCCAAGGGATGTTAGGACTTTAACTTTTGCCAACTGGGTTTTTTCATGAAACAACCACTAAAAGTTGAACTTTTTGCAGGGGAGCAGAAAGCAGCCGTGTCTGGTTTGGGGTTCCATGTTCTTCTTTGGCAGCGTATGAGTATGCAAGTGGCAAGTTGCTGGAGCCCTTGTGACCTAAAGGTGTTCTTCCATCTGAAATCAGTATCGGCCTCCGCAACCAAAGCACCAATCAACCTTCGCATTGGAATGTGCATCTCTGATTTTGGTGGTTGAGGGCTGTTCTTCCATGTTTCTTCCCACTTGCTGAAGTGAATGTTAAACAATGGGTTGGTTCTGGCTTGCTGCTTGCTTAGGGTTGGTTTTAGTGAGGGTCGGAATTGGGTGTTTTTTTTTTTGTTCGGTTCAGGGTTAGCTTAGGGCTGGTTTAGATTTGGTTGCGGGTTCGGCTCGGGTGGCAACATGTTGAGAACTTTGCAGGCCCACACCGCGGGTTCAGATCCAGCAAGCGCTTTTAATGTCCACGAAATTCATAGCTGTGACCATCCCCGTGGTGTTCCACACGTGCGACCTGACTCGCACCAAGCGATTGTGGAGAAGAAAGGAATAGAGCTTTAAGGGTTCATTCCTTTTCCATTCTTTCCAACCATCGGACTTTTCGAACACCGGCCGTTTCTTTCCATGGGTTTCGGGAAATTTTCTAGAAAGAAGGATCCATGGCAAGAATGGGGCAGGTAGCACTAGATTGCGAAAGCACCCATCGTCCGCTTCCATGCTTGAAAGAGGGTAAAGGGTGTTTCAAAGGTCAGTCGAACCGAACCACGCTGATCTCAGCTGGATCCGAGGAAGTGAAGCGGGCGCGCGGCAAGGAGGGACTTCTGTGCATCGCCCCATCGGTGGTTCCCCCAGCAGAGGCCTTCCAGCGGCATTTCTTTCTCCAACTCAGTTGTTCCGTGCCGCCAACTATTTTTCCAACCTTTTTTTTTGGTTTTCCGAGTTGTTCAGTGGTTTTCCCCCTTGTTCCCCTTTTTTGGTGGCTGCCCCACTACAAAAGTCGGTCCAAGCCCCAAAAAGGGTGTCCCTTTTTTTTTTTCTCCCAAAATGGGTCACTGAACCACTGAGCCAAGGTTGAGTCCATGGGGCCCCTGGATTCATGCTCCCCTTGAAGGGAGGGCTGCCATGATCTATTTGCAGGAGAATTCAAATCTAGGTCCCGCAGCTGGGTGCCAACTTTTACCCTTTCTTTTTTGGGGGGAGGGGAAGTTCCCCTACTAAAATAGACTACGGGGAAAAAGAAACGGTACCAACTTATTCTAACCGCTCAAGTCTGGAGGACCTGGTAAGTACCCCGGGTCAAAGTCCGCGAGGTGTCAGCGCGGTGACCGTGTCAGCACTTCCAGCCTGTAGTCTCCAAAACGTACCCCCTACTCCAAATACCCACTTTTTTATGGTATTTTTGGGAAAGCCTGGTTTTTCACGGTAAATACCTCCTTTGTTAGTAGAGGGTCGACCTGATACCCTAAAAAAAGCGGGTATTGGGTGTAAGGGGTAGGTTATGACCCAGTTCAACAAGGATAGCGACGCCCATGGGCGTGTCGTATCTAGGACGGAGCCCCCAAAAAACCACGGGGTTTCGGTCTCCTGCTTTTCTGAAACCACCGAAAAAGGCGGGGGTGCCAACCAAGAAAAAAACGAGCCAGCCGTTGAATGCTTTGCTACCACCTTTGGCAGCAACAGGTTCACTAGGCTCGCCTGCGGTCAGGAGGAGGCGGACGACAGGGGGAAGAAGCCCAGGAGTTCGCTTCGAGCTTTGGCACGCTTGTACACCAAGCGGTTGCTCAAGGAATGAGTGGTTTATTTCACAAGGTTGGCGGGCACAACACCCTTAGAACCCCTCTCCCCCAACCCCCCCCCCCCCAAGAACAAGCGAGAGAGAGAGAGAGATGACAAATGGACGAGAGAACAAGAACAATAAAAAGGGAGAGAGGGAGAGAGAGAGAGAGAGAGAGAGAGCAAATGAACAAACAAAAAGAGATGGCCCTCTTTGTCACCACACTTGCTGCATCCGTTTTAGGCGTGATTTGCCGCATCCCCTGAACCACTAGCTCATGGGCTGGTGACTTTCAGGCCTTGGGGAAACATCAAGATAAGCTCGCAACAACTCGGTCACTCAGTGCCATCGGGGGTCCGTTTCTTTGGACTTGGTGGTTCCCAGCCCAGCCTTGGCAGAGAATCAGAGGACAGCCCAGCTGAATGGGACATCCCCCCAATTAATCCAATTCATCAACCAGAGGTTATCCTTTCCACGAACTCACTGCCTGACTTCCGCTTCGGACTTTATAACTGCCGTGTTGGGGAGATGATTTTCGTGGGCGATTCCATCACAAGCTGCTGGCATTCGCACGCCTAGCTCCTCTCCGAGCAGAGCGGACGCTGCACTCTCCATGCTGGGCGGTGTGTTCCTTGAAGCTGTTCATGATTTTGCTTGCATTCCTCTTGCTTCTTGTTTTTTTGGCGTCGCTTGCCCAAGGCGAGTCGACCTTTTAACCTTTGCATGTCTCTGATTTGGTCCATGTTTAGTCCTTTTTTAGTTCCAGGTCCTTGGGGCAACTGAGTTGCAGCAGTGATCTTCTTTGTCTGCATTTGGCTTGGGGCGAGGTGTGTCAATTGCCGGGTATCGGACACCTATACTCGATGTGTGCCCTTGTCTTCTTTGTTCCGAGGAAGGGTCTGCGCCTTTCGCTGGCTGGGTTGTTCAAAGTCAATCCGGTGCACCGATCGCCTCAGATCGCGGTACTCACGCTTTCCCTTGCTATCCATAGTGCCCCGCGGCTTGGGATTACGGGTTGGGATTAAGCTGACCCCCCCCCCCCCACATGAGCCACAATCAAAACCCGGGTAGATGGTTAGGTTAGTAAGGGAGAAGTCCAACCAGAAATAGCTGCGGCCGCCTTCTTAATCCTGTACATGGTTCTGGGTAATTAGGCCATTTTAGTACCAGGTTTTGATTGCGACTCACATGTTGGACAATCCAGTTTGGGTTGGGCGTGGTTCCATGCGCCACAAATCCACTGCTACTTCGGCTTGGGCCGTGCCCGAGCTGCAGGACGGGCGTGCTCCTGTCGGCCTCGTCCTTCCTGCAGGCCGAATGCCGAAGAGTCGATGAGCCGCCGGACCGCGAGAGGTGGAAGCATTTGGCAGCCTTTCAAGGGCAGCGCTGCGGGAAATCGAATCCACTTCTGTGATACAACAGACAAAACTTCCCAAAGACTATCCCAAAAGGGGGAAAATCCCTTGTATCACAGAAGTGGGGATAAACTCCTTGATCCCACAACCCTGTTCAAAGGGAAAACAAAAGGGAACAACATGAAACCAAAGGAAACTTCAGGAATAAAGGAGCCCCCAAGGAATGCGGCGGCCCGGCCATTTTGATAGATTTGGTCGCCAATCTGTATAATCTTCAAGTTGAAGCAAACGGTATGGTGAAGGGGTCTAACTTTGGTCAAGAAATGGCCCAACCGAAACAAACTATTATCCCTTTTGCGTGGAGATGACACCTGTTCAGAGGTCATGCAAGCAATTGACATGTTGAACAAAATCACTATGGAGAAAGCAACTTCCATGTGGCCGTTTGGTGGGGAGTACCTGCGGATCGGCCCGTCCTGTTCGGCACGCATCCGCCCACTTTGCTGCGAGCAGCTCGGGGAGGATTTGAGCCGGAGCCTTCCGAGCGAAGACAAGAGAAAACCCACCACTTCGCCAGCTGGCCTCTTTGTTGGTATTGGATAGGTGGTTTGGAGGTGTTCTGGGGTGCTTGTCCATTCATTCATGCCGCCGCGCAAAAAGGGCTTGAGAGAAGGAACTTCAGGAAGATCCCGGAAGACAAATTTCCGAGGGTTCCATCTGGGCTGTTCAAAGGCAATCCTGAATCCTTACCCAAGGGGTTACGCAAGGATTTGGTCCCCTTTGTAGTGCCTTCCCCCAAACTTACCTCTAAAAACACAACTTTTCAACTTGTTGGGCAACACGGCTATATGTCTGTAAAAGATTAACTTCCCCAGGGCTTGGAGTTTCAAGGGGTAAGCAAAAATCATGGAAACTCGGATCCAGCCCAAGCCATTTCGAAGAGCCCGGTCCATTTCTCCCCTTTAAGCTTGGGAGGCTTCCTGGAGCCGAACAACTTGCTAGGCGAATGCCAAGAACCCATCCAGGTGGAGCATGCCAACTCATTGCCTATCCATGGTTGTTGGGAAACATGTTTTGCATTTTTGCTTGTTGTGGTTTAGTGGGAAATCCCCACTGAACTGCTAAAACTTAATTTTTTGCTCCCCTTCCAACGTCAACCAAGTATCGCACCGATCGCAGGTTAATGTTGTAAAAAACAAAAACTTCTGTGGCACATGGGGCGCATGCGGGTCTCTCGCCGGATGTATTCTCGGCTTCGGTTGCCACCCGCCCACGTGAAAATTTGGGAACCCCTTTTAGTAAAGGTCCCAAAAGGTGACCTTGGTACCATTTGGTACCTCTAGATGGGACTTATTTTAAAAGAGTTGGAACCTCCTCACCTGTTCGGCATGAATCCCAAGGCTGATGTCCACCAAAGCGTCCCCGAAAATATCTCAACAAAAAGCCCCTAAATTCACAACATGAAAAGGGGAAACCCATCTGTGTTGCCCTTAACCACACCCCTTGGGTCCCAGCCATCCGGTTCCTTCAGGTGTTTCAGCCTTTCAGGTGGAAGTTGTCAACTTGTTTTCTTCTAATCGTTTTTTTTGCCCGGAGCAGCCATCTTGTCGTGCTTAGTGGGGGATGTCCCGTATGTAACCCGCGAAACTAAACGTGGGCCACTTTTCTAGCCGAAGATCTGAAAAGGGACCCGCCCAGAGACCCCCACACCGGGCATGCAGGCCGCGGCGCTGGAGTCGGATACTGGCAGGAGCCTCAGGGGCAGAGGCGACGCCAAGAACTCACTTGCCCAACGCACATGGGAAAATAGGGCGAACGCCTTTTTTGGGGACCTTGAGACCAAAATAAGCACCAAGCCAGGAAAAAGCAAAAGGTCAAAATGTAGTTACCAAAATGACCCAACCTGTAATCTTTCTAGGCTTTTTTCTCCCTTGTTGACCAACTAGGGGGCCAAATGTAGCCTTTGGCTCATCTTTTTTTTTTTTTTACAATAAACAAGTTATAGGGGTGGTTGCAACAAAACGCGGTCATGTCAAAAAGATATTGGCCTGCGGTCTTCCGACTTACATTTGTGTTGGTCCTGCGGGGTGGTTGCAATGAGCGCGGTCATGTGAGAAGATATTGAATATTGTGGTGTTCCTAGTTGTTGTTTAAACCAGAGGTGTCAGGTAAGCCTGAAAATTCATGTGGTTCGGAGCCGCTGGTTTAGATCTGGATATTTCAACCCCTGGCTGTTGCAGGGGGCTGGGAAATCCTTTCGCTGGTGGCGTAGATTGGTGGTTGTGGCTTTTGTGGAGGCAAAGATGGGGAACTCTACTGGTGCGATAGGCAGGGAATGAGAATTAGAATGACCCATGTAACCCGTCCAGTTGGTTTCTTTCGGGGATCCCAAAGCGGTTCATTCCACGTCTCATTCCCTATCGCACCGAGCAAGCAGAGCCCGGTGGTGAGTGCTTCCAGTTACCACTATATATAGCAGGTAACCTGGAGAAACCATGATGTAAAAAGCCTGGAGGTCGCCATACCTGGTTACCTACTATAGTGGTAACTGGAAGCACCGGGCTGGCTTTTGAGGAAAATATTGAGAAGCCCCTCCTTACCCAAAATTCAACTCAAATCCGCGGCTTAGGCGCGGACAAGCCACAAGTCGGTGAGCACGTGACTCGTGGGCTGAAAGATCCGAGGCACGTCGTTGCTGGTGCCCCGGGGCCGCCCGGACGCGGTGCTGCGGCCCCTGCTGCCGCTGCTCGCCAGGGCGCCAAAATGTGGGTCGTAGCGAGAAAAGGCGAGGGGCGGTTAACTGGGTTCTCCCCAGTTCATGTTGACCCCGGAGTAATAAACCCCTGTTTATTAATACTGTGGATGGACGCAATCCTGCACCACCTGAGAAACCCTGGAATGATGATTCCCCTGCAAACACCGACAAGCAATGGTTTCCCATGGTTCAAAGTGGTGCAGGATTTCGTCCATCCACAGTATGGGGGTGTCCCTGGTTTCAGTGGTGATTTATCATCCGGGGTCAGCATTAGGCAAGTGAGCCAAAGGCACGAGAAGCCACAAAGCCCCGGACAGTTATGTGAATGCTTGGGTTTACTTTTGGGAAATGTGAAAAGATGGAGAGAGAGAGGGAGAGAGAGAGAGATAGACCTGCTGGATACATATGGATACATAGAACATCCTGAAACAGTTACACACTAAAATTCCCCTTTGCCTCGACTGGATTCTGTCGAACTTGTCGAAGCCGCTGACTGCAGTTGAAAAATGGGCGAAGGGACCCTTTTTTTTAATGTGACACTTTCAACCTTTGGCTTGCGGCGTGGTTCGTTTGCGGTCATTCTGCCCCCAAATGTTTGCTTCAAAATTTTTAGTTGCCATTTGGGCAACTGAGCCGGGTTTCCATTTTTGCAACATTCATGGACGCTTGACTGATGGGCTTGGGAAGACTGCTGTCCTCTCGAAACGGCCTCCTCGTGCCCTTGGGTTGTAACAAGGGTTGAGGCTGTCCACTGACTACTTTGCAAATTGAACACCGGCAGGCGCCCCAAAACGGGGGGGGTTCCTGCGGAAAAAAAAAAAGCAAACAACTGAGAAAAAAAACTGAGAAAAAGGCAAAACAACACAACGGCAGCTTTGGGTCCATGCGAGGAAAAAAACCGGGTGGCCTGGGTGTTTTGCTTCATGGGGCAAGTACCGCGGGGGTTGAATGGGATCCGGCCAGCTCGGAGCGCAGGGTGGGCCAGGTAGGTGAGCAGGTGCCAAATGCACCGCGAATTGGTCGGGAGCCGAATCGGTGGGTTTGGATTTGAACCCCTGGATTTTGTAGAGAGTGAATGGCCCTCCTCCAACCCAGGCTCCAAACCACCAATCGGAGGGAAGATGAAGGGTAAGCCGGAACTTAGACGTGACTGCAACATGTTTGTGCCAGGAAGCCTTTTCCTGGGGGATAAGAAGGCAGCCAAATACCTAGCTAGGTATTAAATCAGATTTGTTCCCGCCCCAACAACCAAGTTGTTTGCTAGGACCTGTTGTTGGGGATGTTGGGGAATCCCCCGATTCGAATTTGAGGAGATACTTGAACACTTACCCCTAGCCGAGATTCTGCAAGTGTCCTTTCACCAAATGTTTCGAGAGGGTGTAGGCCTGATCTAGAAATGGTGTTGTGCTCGTTGTGGCCGAGTTTCCGGATGGGGTTTGGTGTAGGGGTTGGGGTTGGTTTGAGTTTAGTCTAGAGATGGTTTCTGGATGGTTCAAGGGCTGTGATGTAGGGCGGGCTTAGTTAACTCCACCTCCTTCCATGAGCCGGAGGTTGAAAACGAGTTCGACTTTCCGACTTGCGGGCAACTGCACGCAACCAGCGAGTTGTAAGATCCCTTACGGGATTTTGTCAGTGAGCCCGTGACCGAGGATTTGAGGCAGCGCTACATGACTCGGGCTTGCAGCCGCCCAGCCGGCTCTGTTTTTGTATTCTTGGTGCCTATTGCACCGCAGGCACCATTGCTTGACTGCTATTGGGTTGGGTCTTTAGACTTTAACTTTTTGGTTGAAGTCAAGGGGTTTTCCATCAACCCCCCCAAAACTCATTAAACAAACTTTTTGCAGGGGGGTCGTTGCAGCAACCAGATGGCTTCTTGGCCTACATGACGCAAAGCTTTGCCATGTGGGTTTTCGGGTATGCGCGACTGTGCGCGACTGTGCCCGCGTCCCGCGTCCCCCGCACTGCGTGAGGCTCCGAAGGTAGAGAGGGATGCAATCCTTATGGCATCATAGCACCAGGGCCGCCAAACGTCATCACCTTTTGTGTCCTGGTCCTTGGAACCAACTGGGCTCTCTTTTTTTTGTTGAGGTCCCTTTCTTGCTTGGTATAAAAAGGGGACACCAACAGGAACAAAAAACCCGAGTTTGCGGGTCCAACGCCTTAAAACGTCGCCCGGGCTCCGACATGGAATCTGCAATCCGCATGCAGCTACTGCATCCCAACCCTGCCTTTCATCTTCAGCACGCGAACACCGCAGATGTTTTTTGCCCCGGGCGGATCCGATCAGAACATTTGCAAAGAGACAAAAACCAGCCCCGCAGCATCGCCGCGTGAACCTCCATGGTGCCGGTCTCAGGTCTCGGCTTTTGAAGATGGGAGGCATGCATGACTTGTCGCGGGGCGGTTGCAGGATTGGCAGTTTTTTTGCCAGCCGAAGCTTGCGTGCTTTGCGCAAAGGTCTTGCATGGTCTTGCCCAACTCAGGGATGCCAGCCAAAACCCTTACTCGCCTTGCCATCCAGGAAGCTTTCCTATGCTTGAGCCTGCCCTCCTGAATCAAGTATAGAATATATATTTCATTTGTTTCTGCCTCCTGGAAGCATTCCCTTTGCTCCTTGAGGGTTTTTTTTGCTTCGGTTCTGCTTTCGGGCATTCGCCCGCTTGATGTTGCGCACGAGTGAAGTGAGGAGAGCCGCCTTTTCTCACGCCCTGTTGAGGGTCGCACTGAAGGAAGCCAGGAGCAAGCCACGTGGGCTATCCATGTGGGCTCTGAAGCATCCCAGAAAGGGCCCGTTTGGTGCCCAAAGGATCCAAGCGGGTCGTGCGTTTTTTTTTTTTTTGGGGGGGGGGGACCCCAAAACGGTGGCTTTCCTGTTGGTTCTCCCACAAAAGGGGTTTCAAGCTGAGCAAAGATACACCCACACTGGTGCCGTGAACTCACCACTACGCTGAAGTTTCCGATGTCCCATGAGTCCCAAGGCGCACGGGAAAGGGACCGAGATGGCGAGGCCATGATTGCGCTCAAGTCGCCGTGCCATGATCCTCAACTAGGTCCCCCAGCTAAGTGCCCTTCTCCCTCACTTTTGTTTGGTTGGCAGGATTGCCCTACTAAAATAGACTACAGAGAAAAGTTGGTACCCTTATTCTAAGCTCTCTACTGGAGGACCTAGACTTGGTATTGTCCTTGATATTAAGCAGGGGACACACTCAGAATTGGTTGACGGGGTGTTGTGTTTGTGTTGTTCGTTCTGTTTTCGATTTTGTTTGGTTGTTTGTTGTTGTTTTGTAGGGGGGACTCTCAGAATTGGGTTGGTGGACATTGGTTTGCCTATGGTTGTTATATCTAGGGGGCTCCCTCCGAATGGTTGGAAGTGCATTCCCACATTATGTCCACAGGGTTCATTCGCAGGGATGACAACACGTAGGCCTATCTCAATAATACTCGCCGAACGTCTTCTGTTTAGTGTTTGCCATTTTGCCCGGAGGTTCAACGGCATGTAGTGCGCTTCCTAAACGCCGAGTGAGTTTCCTCGAGTGGAAGAACCAGTTCGATTCCAATGTGTTTGGAAAATCCGCCCGCGGGAATCCAATTGGCAATGCAAGAGGGCCCGCGGGATTCCAAAGCACAGCTTCAAGTTCCGCAGGTTGCTTTTAGAGGAAAAGACTCAACGAGGCCCGCTTTCGGAGATTCCTCCCAAGGGGAGACCAGTGTGGAACAGACATGTATTTTTTTTGAGGGCACCCCTGCTTGGTTGGTTTTAGAGGTAAACCCAAAGGGAAAACCATGAAGACCCATTTTGGAGTGGTTGGTTGCAAGCCCGGGAGTCGGGAATCGGCCCTATTCAAATTGGAGCCCTTGGCAACAGGGGGAAACGACCATTCGAGTTGCAGGAAGCTGCGGCGCGCCTGCGGTGAGGTCTTCAAGACGAAGGCTTCGGAGCCCGAAATCAGCAGCAAGCCCCTGGTCGATCTTCGTTTCTTTGGGGGGCGAGGGGGTCTGTCGGATTTCCTAGGTCCCCCAGCAGTGCCCTTTTACCCTTTTGCAGGGTTCCCTACTAAAATAGACATTTAAACAAAAAATGGTACCAACTTATTCTAAGCTCTCTACTGGAGGACCTAGTTTCTCATGATTTCTCCCTTTGTGCAAGGCCATTGCAGGTGTTAAGGCCTAAAAACATGGTGGCTTCACCAAGCCCCTGCTCGATCTTCGTTTGGGTCTGTCGGATTTCTCCCAGAAAGCCCGTTGCATGGGTCCAGAGGTGTCCTTTGTTGGTGGTTTTGGTGGAAAAATCGATGGGCTGGTTTCGATTCCTGGTTCACCTGGCGGTTTCTTCTCTTCCACCAGGGCCATCTAATTACCAGAGTCTTTTCAAGGCCTCCCAAAAGCATGGCTGCCCCGCAGAAAGGGACACTTTGCTCACGAATGACTTCCAAACTCCCCCATTCCGCATGAAGCATCAGCGTCTCCATGGCCCTTAAGGGGTTTAGGGGGGACTCCAGGTGCACCACTTGGTCGCTAGGGGGTCTCCCATGTTGCAGCTGCCTCATTTTGTGGACCACCCCCCTCCAATTCTCGATGGCCCAAGCCCGCGCGAACTAATTCTGACCCCCTCCCTTTCCCCCCCCCCCCATTTTCGGGGACTAATTTTTGACCCCCTCCCCACCCCTTTTCGTTTCGGGGCGGATGGGAGGGGGGATGGGAGGGGGGGAGGGGGGGAGACCAGCTCTGTTTTCTTATTTCTCCGGCACGTGCAGGCGGTGCAGGGCTCCTGGTCTGCCGTGAAAGGCGGGGAACGGGCTGGGGTACTTCGCCGCCTCTGGGACATGTCGTCTGTTTTTTGTTTGTTGTTTGTTTTTTTGCTTCCCCCATAGCGAAAGTGACTCTCAGGCGCCCATGGCTTCGTGCAGCGGAAATTCTTTGAGGGCGAGGCGCGGCGAGTCTTTGTGCGGGGTTCACCACGCGGGCTTCTTCAAAATTGGCTAGAATGTGGCAATGTGGTTCTGTCTTTCTTCAAAACTTCGGGGGTGTGAAGGGTAAAGTGATTTAGGGTACCTAGAGTCTCCATGACCCCTAGAAAAAGGGGTCATACCCCTATAATTTGGGGTAATGGCTCCATTTTGTTAAGAGTCATGGAGACTCCAGGTACAAGCACATACGTGGACATCGCTCGTCTTGGGACAGAACCTACCGGTGGCATGCTGACGGATGGCACGCACCAGGCCCCCACGTTGAACCGGCTGAAGGCCAACAAGTACCGCAAGTACTACGGCGCCCCGCCCCTCGGCAGAGAACGCCGAGCCCCGGCACCTGGACGAGGCCCCCCAGCACTTGGTGCCCACTTTTTCCGTTTTTAGCCCCCGTCTAAAACAGACTACAGGAAAAAAAGGTACTTGTATTCTAACCTCACTACTGGAGGACCTAGTGGAGTTCCCAATGTTTTGGATCGGTGTTTGGTTTCCTTCTATCGAGCCTCTCGTCTAACACGAGCGCTCGCAAATGCTGAGGCTTTGCCCAATCAACCCCAAAACACGCTTTGAAAGTGAGTGGCAAGAAGGCAGACAGGCATTGTCACTTTGGAGAGCTGACAGCGCTCAAACAAGGGAATAAAGACATAGTGTTCTTTTGGGGCCTTGTTTGTCACTAGTGGTTCCTCTTTCCGTACGCCTTCTCTTAAGCTTGTTGGGGGGTTGTTTGCTTAAGCCTCCAAACAAACATCCCAGCGTTGGGTGACATCCCGCGCAAAGACCTGGCCCGGCTTTGCGACCCGTCTTAAAACTTGAGCTGCAACTGGCTGGTTGCGGGGGACCAGCAAATCAGCAGGGATTTATCTATCTTACTACCCAGAGGCTCCTGGGGCCTTCAATGGAAGACCCGAACCCTCCAGTGAAGACGGGCACAAAGACCACGATGACCACGGATCGCGTTCGAGCAAGCTCGGTGGGTTTCCACGCACTAGGCAGACAAAATCAGGGGTGAAACCAGTAGTTGTGCGCAGCATGGCATGTCCCCTCTCCCTTTGACGGTTTGAACGTCACCTGAGCCACAATCAAAACCTGGGTAGATGAAGGTTAGTAAAGGACAATCCCAGACAGAACTAGTTGCGGCCGCCTTTGTATTTCTTTACATCGTTCTAGGTCAACCATTCAAATACTAGGTTTTGATCGAGACTCACCTTCTGGTTGCCAGATTGAATTGATGGGGTGATGTATCGGCGCAACATGGTGCATGGTTTGCCCGTTGTTGGGCACGTGGCGTCCCCCGATTTCAGCCAACCGCAGCTGGCAACTGCAGATTTGCCAAGCTGCCAGGAAGCGTGATGGCAAGGCGGCCGAAGCTGAGAGACAGATCATCCAGTGGCATCCTTGCTCCCTGATCTGTAGTGTTGACCGCGTATGGCCGTGGGTCAAAACCGCTTTGGGATCCCATTTTGGGGGATTGGTGCAACACACATGTTGGTCTATTTTAGTGGGGATGTTCAATGGAGGTACGATTTGGATTTTGACCCATGGCCATATGAATCAACCTCAGTTTATGACAAGGGGGGTGGTGTAGTAGGGGAATCATCACTTTTGGAGGGGAACGCCCCCTACTAATAAACTGGGGTTGATCAATATGGCTGCAGGTCAAAATTACACTGGAGGGGCTACGCAGGTTTTGGTCAATGTTTCCACTTACTAGGGTTCCATTTTGGTACCGTTTTTTTGAGCCACAGCCATATGGGGTCAACATTAGCGGGTTTCCTGGTAAAAGAAGAAGAAAAACAGCGCAGACAGCCCTTCCCTTTGTAGTACCTACAAATGGTTGGGCTGGTCATTTCAAAATGCTCAACCCCAAGCTGGTCACACATGCCTCACTTGCCCAAAGCGAATCGACCTTTTGACCTTTTGGTTTCCCCTGTTTGGAATCCCATTTTTAGTAATGGCAACCCAAAAGGTGATCACCTTTTACTTCTGGGTCCCTAAGGGGCAACTGAGATGCAGCGGCTTTCTGTGCAAGACATACCCTTGGTGCTGTCCAAAATGCCGTTGGGAGGGGTGGGGGTCGGAGATCGCAGGGCATGACGCACCTGGCACCCTACCTGGCGGGCACGGTGCTTGCAGGACCTGGCTTGGGGTGGGATTTGTTGTGGGGCGGAGGCTGTGACTCAGTCCCTTGAAAGATATTTGGTTGGGTCTTTAAACGGTATTTTTTGGTTTTCTTGGGATCTGCTTGTGTTTCCCAGCTCAAGATGAAACAAAAATAACATTGCGCCGACAAAATGGCCACCAAGACGGTTGCTCATTTAAACCCTCCTCCTGATTGGGGGAAGCATCAAAGCTCGCTGGCCCGTGCAGTGAAGACTTGTTCCCTTCAACCCAAACGTGGCATCCAAAACGGGGATACAATATGTTTGTTTTTTGGGTTCCAGCTTAATCTGCAGTGGACTGACCCCAATGAGTCTTGGTTCTTCTCCGGGCTTTCCGGATCAGACGGTGTCATGTTTTGGCGCCTCGCGCTTCTTATGCCACCGTTATCCCAAATGACTAGTTGATGATGTGACTTGATATAACCAACCCTTCCCCCCCCCCCCGGCCAAAACATACAACCACGGTTGGGTTCTTGACATGTTGCTGTGACATTACCCCTGCAGCGTATCACCGGCGTGCCTCGAATGTGTTTGACCCGGGTCGCCAAGTTCCGCAGGCATGGCGGTGTTCTTCATTGTGCTCCCTATCAGCTTCAACAAGAACTACTCCGACTCCAAGAAGCGATACGAGGCATGGGCAGTTCCGTCAGATGGCCTATACGAGCAACGGGGTGCTGGTGGCTGGTGACCATGTGGCCTTTGAGGCGAACGTGCGTGAAAGTCTGGTTTTGTGGTTTTGGACGCGGTTCTCCCCCTTGGAAATGTTGCGTCTTGATGGTACAGACTCACCTGGATTTGAGTGCTGATTTCGGGAATCCACCTAGCACCGTTGGTAGGTTTGTAAATTCCTATGTACAACAAAACGTCCGCCGGTAGTAGATATCCACGATAAGGATTAGACTGACAGTTGAGCGACCATGACCACAGGACACAAGGATTTTTCGACCATGGCTCACTCTTTCGGCGTCGACCGAAGCATTCCGACGCCGCAGAGGCCTTCTACCGTGAGCATGCGGACCAGCTGGACAGACAGTTCGACAGGCGGTTTTCCAGGGTTCGGCTGCGTTGTGACCCGTTTTGACCCGAGGCCTCAGGTGCTGAGATGTGGTGAGTTTGCGGGCGGGGAAGGGGGGGGCGCTTGAAAAAATCCAAAAAGGCAGCACCACAAAAGGTGCCGATTTGTTTGTTCCTGACCGTGAAATGGTTCAACCACCCTTGCTTTGGAGTAAGGAAGAAACTAAACAAGCCCCCATGTCGGTGTGTCTTTTCTAAGGTCTGGACCCCCCGAAATTGGCTTCGGTTTTTGCTTCCCCTTTAGAACCACAAGAAAACAGGTGCCCTCAAACAAAGATCCATAGGGGGGTGATTCTCCGCTCTGTTCAAGCATCGTTCTTTTCTCAAGAGCCAGCTGTTTCCATCCTGGATTTTGGGATGGATGCCTGAAAAGAAGGGTCCCCAGAAAGAATGAAATTGGGAAGCCTAGAACCCAGAGAGACCCATTTTCAGTGGACAAAGGCCTCAAAAAGAAAGAAAGCCCCCATGGCCCCCCCCCCTCCCTTCCCCTTGTCCCATGGCATCGCCCCGCGCAGGGGTCAGTTTGCGCGGGAGCGGCGTGCCGGGGCCTCGGAGCTGGCAGAAAATGGAGAGGTTTCCCCTAGCTGCGCCAGCGGGGGGGGGCTTGGCGAGCTGGGTTTCTTTCCCATGGCGGTCCTGTGGGAAGTGTCTCATATGAGCGTTGGTTTTTCTTCTTTTTTTTTAAATAAAAAATGGCACTTTGTCTTTTTCCCTTTTTTTTTGAAGTTTCCCATATGGGCGTGTCTTTTTAAGGATGTCGTACCCTTTTTGGGGGTGGTTTCAAAGGGAACCACGCGGGAAAAACACCAAAAATTTCAGGGGCACCTAGTTTGAGACAAGCCCATATGGGTGTGGCTGAAATGTAAACAGCTGGGGCAAACCGCAGGTTTTAGCTTAGCTTTGTATTTGCCAGGGCTCCATTTTGGACAGATGGACGGATTCCTGCAGTTTGAAACGATGGGCAACCATTGTCCATTAGTATTTACTGGCGGAATCTTCATTCTATAGGGTTTTTAGGTGGTGCATGCACAGTATATCCAGTTTGGAAAGTATATGGTCGTTTGCCCAGTTGAGTGCCCCTTAACCGGTTGAAAGGGAACCGGTCAGTCCTCTTTTTGGATCTTTTGGACAAAGCTCAAGAAGCCGCAACGATGATGTTCTTTCAGGTCCCGTATGAATTATGTTCACCTACTGCGGATGGACGAACTCCATATGGAAGCCATTGCTTGCTGGTATTTACAGGGGAGTCAAATCATTCTGGGTTCTTATGTGCGAAATGGATTTCGTCCACAGCATCATGCCTCTGATTCAGGTCCCCCTTGACCGACACAGCCAGGTCTGTGACGTACGGGGCCCAACTCTAAACCTACAACTTCTGCACCAAACCTTAAAGTGGCGCCGGTTGAAAAGTGGCAGTTTCAACGGGAAACCCGTCAATCGCAAAACTTTTGGAGGGAGAATCCGGTGACCCCTGGAAAGAGAATCCGGAGCAGCAGCAGTTCTGTGCTACTGTGGATGGACGAAGTCCATAATCGCTTCCCACTTTGCAACTGTGGGAAGCCACGGTCTGTGGAATGGATTTTACCAGGGGGAATCGAATCATTCCGTTGGATTTCTTAGGCGGTGCGAAATGGATTCCGTCCGTCCACAGTAGCTCAGTGCCATTGGACGACCCGTGGGCCCGAAGAGTTCGATTTGTTCCATGCCCCATGGCAGCCCCCCGATGCGAAGGCCATGGGCCAAGCGGCGTTGTTCTCAGTGCTTTTTGGCGCGGGGATTGCAGAGGTCCACTTTTGGTCATCGCAATCTCCAGGTCCTTGGGGAGGAAAAAGTGAACTTCTGAACCCGGAATTGGCTTAAAGGCTTCCCTCCTCTGCCAGGCGCAGATGGAAGCTGGCAAGTGAGCAAAAAAGATTTGGGCGCTGGGGGCTCTGTTTTTGGCCTAGGCCAGTGAAAGCTGACACAGTTTGGGGTGCTCAATGGCTTCGGATTGAATGTCATGTCGCTTTGTGCTGGGGTGCCAAACATGTACGTGTTAGGCTCCCCGGGCTCAGTGTTGGGATCGATGGGGATGTGGCTGGCTGGTAGTGAGCATGCATGAGTAGAACGTTCTTGACGTAGCGCTTCGAACAGGGTCCTTGCAGTCAGTTTCGATCTCAATCAGGCAGGCGTCGCTTCTTGACCCACCTTTTTACCATGTTTTTCTCTGCGAGTTGTTGGTTTCGTTTCATTTGGCAGCCTGAGCAAGCCGCACTGGCCACTCAGATGCCAGGAACTGTCCACGAGCTTGTGGACTTAGAGGCGGGTCCGGGAGTGGGGCGGAGGTTGCAGCGAAGCGGTGGATCTGACGTATGGACTGGGCTGCGTGCCCCCCCCAGAGGAGGGGGCGACGCCCTGCGGCCCTACACTAGTTGTTACCCTGCCTGCGTGTTTCCCAGTTCAGGTTGGGGTTGGCTGGTTTTTGAATGGCAAAATGGATGTAGCTTTTGCCACATCCTCCAAAAGACCATGGGAAACCAAGGCGGATGCAAGCCCTGTGTTCAAACAGGTAAGGCCTTTACCAACCTTGCGGGCTTTGGGCGCCTGAAGGGGTTGTTTTTTCCTCCACTGCCACCTTTTATGTGCAAAACGAGGAAAAGTGGGGAAACTGTACCAACATGTTGAAGTGCTACTCGCCTTGGTTGCGATGGAGAGACGGAAAGGGGGGCAGAGCAACTTTTAAATGCTCCCAGTTACCACTTTGGTTGGTAACCATGTGTGTTGACAACGGACTAACAAGCCAGCCCTAGGGGGTGTTCCTAAACGTGGTGTAAATCCCCCACGAAAAGGGCCCCCCCCAATCAAAGTCAAGCAGGGCTTCTGCTGAATCCAGGGTTCCCATTCTGCGAAGTTCAATCCTTTGAGGGTACCCCATTTTTGGTAGTAAAGACAAACCACAGAAAAGAACCAATTTCATTTGGGGGGTCCAACCCACAAGACAATAAACAAAAAGAAAATCAAAATAAAGAAGAAATGAAACAAAAATAATATCAGAATAAAGAAGAACAGAAACAAAAATACAGTTTAAATAAAGAAGTAAAGAAACACAAAAAAGCCAGCCTTCTGGCCAGCGGTCCTGGGCGAGTTTTTGCGGGTGAATCACCCCTCGCGGAGGCCCGGCGCCAGTGCCGAGACTTCATCTTCGACGCAGGGCTCTTCATGTGGGACACCGGACGAGGTCCGGGGTAGTGAACTTGACTGCTATTGGGCAACGGATCTTTAGGCTTTCACTTTTTGGTTGAAACCAAGGATTCAGTTTTCCACTACACCCCCAAAAAGTGTTCAACTTTTTGCAGGGTCAACAGCAACCAAGTGAAGGATCTGCCTCAAAAGGGGGGGCTTGTAATTATTTATCTTAATTGGAAGGGTATCAGGGCAGCAGTTTTGCAGGTCCCTTCTTAGTCGTGCTTTTCGTTGTTTTTCTTGGGCGCGGAGGGTAAGACGCAGCCTGATCTGGGGGTTTGGGGTTTTGGCAAGAGGCCGATTGAGCACAGACCATTGTTTTGCACCTGTAATTGTCGCCATTTGGTGGCAAGTAGGATTGCGTGGTACTGGACCCCCTGTCGAACATCTAGATTCCCAAGAATCGCAGGACTTTATTCTCCAGACTCCTCGGAATTACATCCAACTACAACCAATACCCACTTCTAATACCCGAATTTTAGAATATACCTTAAAAGAAGGGTGGGTATACCCACTTCTAATACCCGAATTTTAGAATATGCCTCAAGAGAAGGGTGGGGTATGGGCTATGTTTCGGTGTGTCCCCTTTCTCCGTTGCCTTGGAGCGCCTAGCGAAGACAGCCACGTGCTGCGCCCACAGCCGCGCGCCAGGCCGCTTGAAGCCGCAGACCCTCACCCTGCGCCTCGCGAGCTTTGTGGCGTGGGCCTCTGGGCCTCGGGGCCTCCGGGCCTCGGGGCCTCGGTGGGTTTCAGGCGCAGGCTCACTTGATCTTACTTCCTGAGTCCATGAACTTGAGAAACTTTTTGGGGTTAGACTATTTTAGTGGTAAATATAAAGTTTGGACTTTTTTGGGGCCATCCACTCAGCCAGTGAGCCTTTCGTCATGGTTCCTCACTTCCTCCCGGCCATTCAACCATCTACATCAGTTTGGCTCACGTCCTGATTTCTGGGACTCGGACTTGAGTCACTTTTCGGGGTTGGTTTGTGTCGTTCAAAAGTTCCTGTTTTTTTTGTTCTGTTGTTGGACTCGATCGGAGGACTAGTGATACTGTGGGTGGTTGCGAAATCCGCTTCTCGCACCACTCGGAAATCATCGGTATTTACAGGGGAATCGAATCATTCCGTTGGGCTTCTTAGGTGGTGCAGGATGTCGTCCATCCACAGTATGTGTCCCTTTTCGGTTTTACACATCACCTTGCCCAAAGGTGGGTGTCCCTTGGCTTGATGTGTCGAGGAGAACTACCCTTTATTCCAAACACCCACTTGCTTTCAGGATATTTGTTTGAGAACAACCTGGGTGTCCATGCTAAATACCTCTGTTGCCCAGTGGGTTGCTTCCTTGTTTCAACTTTGTTTTTTGAAGGGTTCTGATTCCTTTAAACTCAACCAACAAAAAAGGGTGCCGAATCTTTTTTCCCATGGACATCCACTGGGCATGTGGGCATATACTTGCGATCGGCGAGATAGGCAAGGAATGAGAAACGGAATGACCTGTATAAATCATCCAACTGGTGGTTTCCTTTAGGGGAATCTCCAGGTTCATTCCCTTATGCCCGGCTGAGCACCAGCAAGTAGTAGCTTCCTTCATCGCTATCTGGTTGGATCTTTGGACTTTGACAGCTTTTTGGTTGAATCAGAAATTATGTTCCAACTTGGACCCACAACACGGCCAATGGGTTTGCAGAGGGGTCAACCGCAACCAAGGTAGACAACCAAGGGAACCACCCTTGAGTACAGTGCCTTGCCTGGGATCCACTGGGCGAGGCTTCCACTCTCATCCGAACTTTTCCCCAGTTGCCAGATCCGAATTCAGCGAATCCTGGCCAGTTGGCCCTTCTCTTCTTTTTTTTTGCTCCCTGCGTGTGTTATCAAACAACCGTGTCATGTTCATGTGTCGCAGCAGGTCACGCTGGCTCACAAAAGGTCACGCCTTTTTCAGGGCTGCTTAAAAGATACATGTTGCCCGCTTGAAACACATGTACAAGGCAATGTTCAGGTGTATAATGCATCCGGATCCCTGGTGTTACCACGTCATGTCGTTCAGACCGAGGCTTCGCATCGGGATGCCATCTATCACTTGGATCTGGGTGCGGCCCTGCCCTCGGCGCACCCCAAATATCCCGATCTTCGAAGATCCTTCTTGGTCAGTGTCCTCAGTTGCAACCAAAGCGAATCGACCTTTCAACCGTTTCGGTCTTCCAGTTTTGGGATCCCATTTTTAGTCATGGCAGCCCAAGAGGTGATCACCTTTCATGTCTGGGTCCCCTTTTGGGGCAAGTGCGTGTCAATTGAATCACATTCCTTTGGGCTAACTGAACTTCTTGGATTTTGTTCCGTCTCCGTTGCATCTCTGTCAACGTCTTCATAGATTTAGTTCTATTTTATTCATAGTTCTGCTATTTCTTTCTGTATTTGTGCTTGTTTCTTTCTTTGTGTTTTTGGTGTTTCTTTCTTTCGTCCTTTGCGTCGTTTTATTTTTAGATGCTTCTTTGTTTCTTCTTTGTTGCTTTCTCTCGTTCTCTTTCTTTCTCACTGTGTTCTTTTTCAGGGGCTATCCGGTCGACCGGGTTACCGAAGATGGATGCCACGCTCGGTCAACTCAACCACTGTGTCAATGCATGTGAAGGTTGACCCCTAGCAACATTGCCAGACTCGCTCCCTGAGTTCCAGGACTTTAGTCAACGTTTGGAAAGACCATTTTAATGGCAAGCAACAAGCTTGGTTACCTTTTTCGGCCCTTCAGCTCAGGAAGTGAAGAGACTTAGCTTACCTCTTTGCAGCTGTTTGCCTTTGTTCTAGGGGTTGATTCCCTGTCCATTCTTTTACAACCATGGAGCTTTTCAAAGACCGGATCCTTTTTCCCTGGGTTTCCGGAGGTCTAGAAAGATTCGGATCCCTGGACATGGAAGTAAAAAACACCAGCTCCCTTTTTTCCTCAGCACCGGCCATTTATACTGGGTTTTTGGGGGGTGTTCGAAGGTAGGCCCTTAGATTTTGGTCGTTTTCAAGCGCTTCTCGCCCTCTCAGCCCAAGCAACACAAATTGCTTCGGCTTCGGCTTCGGCTCTGCGCCGCGGTGGTTCGGCTTCGGCTTCGGCTTCGGCGGTGGCTGGGCATCCGTTTCGTTCGGGTTCGGGTTCGCCCAGGCCCCCACGCAAATGCTCCAGGATGAGCGGGTGCAGCCGCTTGTCAGAAGTTGGAAGCAGCTCGCAGGGTAGCAGCGGTGAGGATGTTTTTTTGGTTGTTTGTTTGTTTCTTGTTTTTCCTTTTTTTTTGATGGTTTTCTTCTGAGCTGAGCTGAAAGCGCATCGACCTTTTCACCGTTCGGGATTCCCATGTTGGTCCCTATTTAGTCCTGGGCCCATAAAGGTTAACCTTTTTATTTGTGGGTCCTTTAGGCAACTGAGTCTTGCTTGATCCAAATCCTTAGTTCAGAACTTGGGATTCTTGCGAAGTTTGCAGATAGCAATGTGTTGATTTCAAATCCGCAGAGTCAGTTTCAAATCCGCTGCTGCTTCAGTCGAATCTGTTTGCCATTCGTCTCTGCCTTCTGTATGCCTCGGGGGAAAGACTCGCTCGGTATGATGATAAGGGTTCGAACTTTGCCAAATGGATGTCTTGCACCAGCTTGTGGCAAGATGAGGCAAGTGAGAAACAGCTCATGTGTGCTTGCTGAGCTATGAGCAGAAATGATGCAGCCAAGCATCCTGTTTGAGAGGCACGGGAAAGGCAAAGGCTGGGAACATTGCCAGACTTGTTTGACTTTGCTTGCCTTTGCAACTTTTGAGCCATTTGGCCCAGTGAAAAGAGGTTCGACCCGCCTTTCAGGCAAGCCATCAGCAAGATGCGGAACTTGCAGGACGTGGCTTTTTGGGCTGCACTAAGGGCCTAAGGGTATGCAGTTTCTTGTTTTTTGACATCCCTTTTGTTTCAGGTGAGCCTTGGATTGCACGTTCTGTACCCATCCTCATGTAGCCAATGAAGAGCTGGCTTGGCTGGGTTGGGTATGATGCGAGGAGGGCTTGCCTCACTCCCTGAGTTTGTGAAGCTTTAGTGACTTTTTGGTTCGGACCATTTCAGTGGTACATAACACGTCCAGGCTTTTTCTGGCCAATCCACTCAGGAAGCGAGGTAACCTCTTGCCTCAATACCTGGATCTCTGGCTCTTGCACATCCCTGGCCGCTTAGCCAAAAGCACTCCTTCACATCGCTTTTCCACCGATAGGGAGTGGTTGTCTTTCGGGTGATCGGTGCAAAGTGCTGGTGACGGGCCGCCTGTCTTGAGGACAGCGTGCCTTTGCCGTGAGGAGTTGTCTCTTCCGGGTTGCCCGGTGTGTGGGCCTGATGTGTCAAACGTGGCTGACTTCCAACCAGATGGAACATCTTTCTGGGTCAGGTTGATGGAAAACATGAAGCAAACGCCATATACATCTCTAGCCAACTCGCTCGAGTTGGTGGTTGCAGATAATCCATCAATGTAGGAACTTCAACACAGTCGGCTTCAGGTTCCTGGTTTTGGTCAGCCCATTGCCGATGTCAGACACTGATTTTGCTTTTCAAAGCCAATCCTGACTCCTTACTTTGCGAAAGTGGGTGCTGTGTTCTCCAAAAATTATACATTGGCACTGGCCAAGCCTCCATTTAGCAAACCACCTGAAAAGGGGGTAGCCTCAACAAAGCACCCGCCCATCTAGCCCACGTGGTCGAGGTACGCAACTAAAAGACACCATTTCCCTCCGCTCCCGAAAAAGACTTGAGAAAATGGCAACCCTCAATGCTGAACCCCGAGAAAATTGGCCCAAATCAAAATAATCATCCCTTTGTAGCAGAGGGCCCATTTAGGGCTGGCCCCCCAAATCAAATAATCAGGGTCCCTGTTTAGCAGAGGGCCCATTTTACTGTAACGGCGAAAGAAACAAAACGACTCGCGCAAATCCCGATTTGTCCACGGGGAAAACTCCCGAGGTCTTCCCGAACCACGGCTGGAGCTCCAGCGTGCGGGGCCCTGCCTCGAAAAAAGAAATCGTGTGACCTGGAGCCTCCTGAGCCCTAACATGGGGGTCATTGAGACTCCAGTTGTTTTTGTTTTTTTTTGCGGCAAGCTCACTTGGATGGCCAAAAACAGAAAAATTGGTTGGTCAATGATGGGGGTATGAGCAAAAAGGGGTCATACTCCTGACCCCAGCTTTTTCAATTTGTCAGGCTATATATTTTTGCGGGTTTAACCGCACTTGGATGGCCCCAAAGCGCGGAGAGAACCCCAACCTGCGTTGTTCTCAGAAAAAGTCGGAGCTTTTTTTATGCCACTAGCTGATGCAAGCCAAAGTACGTCCAGGAGCACGGGAAGCGAGGTTTTTTTTTGTTTGCATCGAACAGGACACCCAGCATTTTCGGGGTCAAGAAACGGGGTTGGTGTCCCATGCACCCTGTACAAGAGCCAGGGTTGAAGTCAAAACCAATCCGAACCCAAGCACCAACGCTACCTGAAAATAGGGTCAAGCACAGAGAGAAGCGGCGAAGCGGCACCCAACGACCTGGCACCAGGGTGCTGGAACGCTGGAAGGAGGTTATCTCCTACCCTAAGGATCCGATTCGACTGTTTTTGGGCCCTTCAAATGGGTTGTTTTTGGGGGCCCGGGAGGAATTGGTCGGGGTTCCATTGGAGGGTCCGGGGGTCTGCATTGGAGGGGTCATGACCCCTAGGGTACATCCTAGCTTTGAGTTTGTGTGTTTGCTGACATACCTCGCTTAGAGCCCTTCCTGAAACGCATCGAAAGAGCACCTGCAACAAAGACACACCCATGTACCGGTTTTTGCCCCCTGGTGAAGTCTGGGGTTCAGGTTCCAACAGGTTCACCTGGCCGGTGCGGTGTGACAACAACCAGCCGAGGGAATCTTCACCTGGCCTCCCCTATCCCAAATTCGGCGCCCGGCACAAAATAAGACAGGCCACTGAGCATAAAGCTGGGCTGTTCAGAGGTAATCCTTAATCCTTACCTGGGGTTACGCAAGGGGTCCCCTTTGTAGTGGCTTTCCTATAGGGATTATGGAAAATCGGATTGGCCAACCCAATCCATTTTGAACAGCCCAGTAAAGGGGAAGTTGTCCGGCGGGCGGCTCCACCAGGCAAGGATGCCTCGAGCCACAATGAAGATGTGGGTGGGCGAATGGCGAGGGACAATCCCAACCATAGATAGGTGCGAATGTCCACCCTTTCGTTCTTGACATGGTTCTGGGTGACCCACTTTAATACCCAGTTTCTATGACATATATATATATATATATGTGTAGAGATATACAAAACTAAATTATCAAGTTTCTGGACATCATCACATTTCCTGGAAAATCCCAACCCCCTCATGTTGAAAGGTTCCTCTTCCCCAAATGCAGGGAAGACATGATTTCAATGGGCAAGTTGCTCCGCTTATCCCCTGATAAGCGGTTGGAGTCCCAATCCTGAGGCTTGGAAGTTCCTAGGTGACCTTTTGATCGGTTAGTGGAGTTGGACATTGTTACTCAGTTGCTCAGTGGCTCCCTTTTTCCCCTTTTTTTTTTTGGGGGGGGGGCTGCCCCACTAAAAATGTGGTCTTCCCAAAAAAGGGTTCCCTTTTTTTCAGGGTCACGGAACAACTGAGGTTATGGGTTCCACCGGTTTGGATGTGTGTTTCTTTCCATTTACCAGGAAAGCCAATTATTGTTTTTTGCCCAAAGGACACCTATGATTGGAAGTGTCCAGTTTTAGAGCCCCTGATTGTTCACCAAAGGTCACCTATGCGTGAGTCTTTTGGGGCCATCTTGATTGGAACTGGGTGAATTATAACGACCTCACACGACCGAATTCACCCCAAATAGTGGTTTGTGTGGGGAATGGCCCCGGAACCACCTTATTTCAGGCTGGCGAAGTATTATAATTCACCCGGATTGGCAGGGGCCAGGTCTCTTCTCGTCTCACGGAATCTTTGGGGGGGCTATGGCGGGGGGCTATCCCAGGATAAGGGCCTTTATTTAGGGCTTAGGTAGGGATAGCCCGCCCTCCCCATAGCCCCCCTTGAGGGTCCATGATCCCCTCTTTTTTTCCCTGGAGCGCTGAGGAGCGGCGCTCCAACTTCCTGGCGTGCCTGCCCCCTGGCGCTTCCGCCTGGGGTCGGAACAAGGCGCGGGAGAGAGAAAAGCCCAGAGGTGGCAAGCGAGGCGGCGGGCGCAGTTGGTTCAAAATGTGGGGTCCCTCTACTTGGTGGCTCCCAGCCGTTTTTTTTTTGGTGTTTTTTGGCGGCACATGGAAACACGAGCTGGATGGCTAAGATTTGGGAGCGCAAAGCCGGCGACGAACGCGCGCCGGGGGGCAGGGGGGGCCAGGCGAAACAGACAACTCTGCCATCCACAGCGTCTAGTGACAAAAAAATATGCAACCCAAGGCAAAGTTTATCGGGGTCACTGTGACAAGTTGCCAAGTTCGGGATGGCAATCGTTGTCGTTGTCCAACCTGTGGCGCAATGGTCATGCAGCAAAGCCCGTGGCCGAATTAACATCAAGCACCGACACATCGAGAGTGTCGGATCTTTGTTGCTGGACAACTGCTATATACAAGTTGCACTAAATGACATGTTAATTCAGATGTATGTGTTTGATTTGTGACTAGTGCGTTTGTGTGTTTAAAGTTTTAAAACCTTAATAATTCAAAATTTCAATAAAATAAAAATGCGATTTCAGGTAACTCCTCAGCAAATCGGTGGCTTTTGAGGGTTGCCCTTGTGCACTTCCGCGAAGGAAAGCTGGTGGACCACGAATGTTGCTGGGAGGCTTGGGCTGTTTCTAGCATGTAATGTGAACCCCAGATGAATCATCAAAACCAATGGAGAACCCATCAACAAAAGCTTTGTCACAGGCCGTCTTGTCCCCACATGCTATGTTCCCTTCGGCTGCTCCCTCGCTACAGAAAAACGTGTGGGGAAGATTCACCGGTAGATCAATCGACTGGGCGGTTTTCGGCCCCTCGGTGGCCACAGCAAAAACGGGCACCCGTCTGTTGTAGTTGATGTTCAAGGGGAAACCACTGAAACAAAAGCGGAACTTTTTGTTGGAGCTGACAGAAGTAATTCAAACAAAGGAAGAGAAAGACATCCTAGCTCCTCCAGTAGAGAGGATAAAATAAAGGTGCCCTTTTTTTTCTGTAGCCTATTTTAGTAGGGCAATCCTCCCAACCAAAAAAGGGGTTCAAAAGGGCACCTTGCTGGGGACCTAGCATCACATGGTGTCTGGATATTTAGACTGGGCTGCCCTCAAATCCCCTGCTAACATATTTTTCCAAGATCCCAGCCCCCCCATTCCCATCCTCCATGGTTCATCATGCAAGCCAGGTGCCGGGCAGAGGATAGTGACTTTCGTGAGCGGCATGCGCGCTTTGAGCCTCGCTACCTCCCATGTTACATAATCATTTTGGCATTTGGAGCTCTCTTTGGTGGGTATTTGGCGAACTTCCTGTAGAATTTCCTGTAGCTGGCTTCTATGATTGTTTAGTTTGTTTTTTAGCAAACTGGCAGCCACACATGAGGGAGTCAGCGAGAATTTATGCGCGCCTGGTAACATTAGTTTAAAGCCATGAGGCGAAAACGGTCCTCTTGCCCCGGGCAATGGAGGACCTGGCCGCATCCTGGGTGCCAAGACTAGGCTCACTTGCCGTCCAAGGCCCTCTTGACCTTGTGGTTTTCGATTCCGTCCAGGTTCCAAAGGGCTTGACCTTTGGTTCCCGTTTTCCTTCAGACGCGTTGGGATTCCAACGCCAACATGGGTGCCTGGGCCCCGAGGGGAAGACATGGGCACTGGGATCGTCAGATGAGCAAAAGTGATGTGTCACGGTGCCAGGCCGTCTCGGGCGTCTTTGTCTCACTGCCCCAGTTTCTGACATGGGCTGGAAATATCACAATAATCACATATCTGCGTGAAGCAACTGAAGCAACAGCTCAAACGTTGGCTTCAGAGTTTCGCAGCTTACACTTTTTGAGTGAACCATGTGAACCCTTTAGCTGTGAACCATGTGAACCAGTGAGCCATGTGAACCATGTAGTCATGGCAACCCAAAAGGTGATCACCTAGTCTCGGTTGCTTTCTGCTCCCCTGCTAAAAGTTTTACTTTTAGTGGTTTAACACGGAAAACCCATTAGTTGGCAAAAAGTTAAAGGCCTAACATCCCTTGGCAAAATGCACCAAAGTTGCAGGTCCCTAAGGGGCAACTGAGAATTGGCTCTCAGCTTTCCGGAGTCGCTGAATTCGCCTCGGATCGATGGATCGAGTTCCATTGGCCCCTCGAGGCTTGGGCTCGATCCGGCTCGCTGGCCACGAAAGATCGTACCTGCTTGACTGCTATTGGGTTGGATCTTTAGACTTTACTTCACTGTTCTTGGCATGTGTTTTCTTTGTTTTTAATATATATATATATAGCAACAAAAAGGTGTTTGGTTCTGTTCACTTTTTCTGGGGGTCTGCAAAACATAAAGTTTTCGCTACCAAACCAAGAGTAGAGATGTTTAACTTTTCGGTTGAAATCAAGTTGGGATTTCCACTAAACCCGCGAAAAGTGGTCCACTTTTTTGCAGCGGGGTCGTTGCAGCAACCAAGCCTGAACGGAATTGAAGCAGGCGAGCCCCGTGAATGATCTTCATGTTAAGCATCTGTTTGGTGTCCCCACCCACTCCACCTGGTACTTATTGAAAAAACATGGAGTGTGCTCTGGTCAGCATCCATGTGCCCAAATTGCAGGTGCAAAGAGAAGGCCTGTGGCTTCTAGCAGGGTTGCAGCGAGATTGATTTCATGAGTATGCAAGTGGTCCAACATCTGGGAGTTCTGCTGAATTCCGCAGTACTTTTTAGTCGTGTGCGTGGCCGGATTCCAACAACCAGATCGCATGTTTGCCTCTCTGAGTTTGTTTCCCTCCATACAGTGGGGGACACGTGGCAAGTGGTGATCGTGCTTGCAGTGCGGAAGGGGTGTTGTCACTCCTTGGCTGAGACGGCCCTCACGGGAAGAAAGCGCCCCAAGTCGCAGAGAAACTTCAGAGATGCAGCTCGCGCCCCTTGCACCTGGGGGATTGGGGTGCTAGGGGTAGATCCAAGCTGCCAGGTTTCCCGCGCTCACCAACGGCGAAGTCGAGTTGTTGTTCTTTTGGGCTTGGGGAGTTGGAAGCCAACCAGGGGGGGCAGCATGGCACATCAGGCTCCAGGCAGTTGTTCGAACGGTGACGAAGGAGAGCGCGCCCTGCGTCCTTTGCCGGTGGCACTGGGAAAGGTGAACTCTTTACCGGGCCTTCTAGAAGGACAAGCTCAACAGGACGAACTCCACTTCGCACCATTCAGCAACCTAAGGGAAGGGTCAGATTTCCCCTGCAAATTCCCAACAAAGGACGGTTTCAACCATGGTTTCGAAGCGGTGCGAACGGATCTCGTCCATGAAAGTCAGCCCCCTGGGCCCCCAATTTGGAATGCCTAGCAACTGGCCCAAGGGTCTGAATCATGGCACCCCAGAAGACAAAACCGCAGTGCCCAGGTGTTGAAACCCTGAGGCAGAAGCCAACCAAAAAGCACAACTAGGTCCCCCAGCAGTGCCCTTTTACCAACTTTTTTTTAAAGGGGGTCCGCTAGTAAGATTGACTGCAGAAAAAAGTTGGTACCCTTATTCTAACCTCTCGACTGGAGGACCTAGAAATGTTGCCAAAAAAGTGCCAAAGAACGCACAGGGCTTAGGGCTTAAGGTACGTCAAGGCGCATCTCCGGTGGCTTCGGGGTCTGATCGCGCGAAACTTGGGGACTATAGCGCAAGAGGTGGAGAGTCCTCAGCTGTTCAAAGCGAATCGACCTGTTGACCTTTTGGAATTCCCACATCATGGGTCCAAAAGGTGAACCTTGTCTTTCTGGGTCGCTTGGGAAACTGGGTGTCACTTTGGCAACTTTGGATCAGCACCGGATGCAACCCAGAGCAATCCTCCAAATGAGCCAGCATGAACTCATTCACAAGAAGCAGGGGCCCCGGAAAATATAGCTTCGTTCGTCTCCGGATGGCTCTGAAGTTGACAAGCATCCATGTGCCGCGTCCGTTCCGTACGCAGGGCTCAGGGCACAGACGAGAGCCCTGGCAGCCGGGGCCTTTGATGGGACTGGGCCACTCGAAGACCAGGCCAAACATGTTAAAAAGGCCAGGCCCCCCAGCTAGGTGCCTTTCTCACCGTAACTTTTTTGGTTGGGAGGGCAAGCCCCTACTAAAATGGACTACGCAAAAAAGGGCACCCTTATTCTAACCTCTCTACTGGAGGACCTAGAATGGCAGATTCGAGAAACACTACCAAAAATCACGATCAAGAAGTTCGCATGTAAAGGTTAGTAAGGGAAGAGCCCTGCCGTAAATAGGTGCCGCAAGCCGCCCTTATTTGTTTACATAGGGCTGGGTATAGACTACTCTTAGTACCAGGTTTTGATCGTGCAAGGTGAGGTGAAAAGTCCTTTTGATTTAATGAGCTCATTTTGACTGAGGCAACCCAGCCCTCTATTTTTTTTTTGTCGGTGGAGTTCCCCACAAAAAAAAGCACACCGTTAATTGGTTTCTACCAGCCACCAGGCAATCAGAGTTCGAGCTGCAGACAAAACCCCTATATAAGCCCAAGTTCGGCAAGACCATTCGATTCAATACATGACTATTGGTAGGCCCCTTTGTTGCCAGGTTTAGAGTGTGACCCACCTGGGTTGCTAAAATTGAGGTTGCGTTTTGTGCAAAGGGCTGTCCCGGGTTTGCCCTCGCCAGTTGGCAAACTGCAACATGTTTAACTTTTAGTGGATCCATTTGCTGGTTACACACCAATTGGGCATCGTCCAAAAAATCCAAAAGGGAAGTTGCAGCAGGTGGTGCAGAAGTTTGACTCTAGAACCAGTTCGGAACAAAAGTCAATGGGGCTTCGCTGCTCAAGACAGTACTTTGGGAGCATAGCTCCAGGGGTAGTTCGCTTCTTTCCGCGGATGGGCAACATTGCGCACCTGGGATGGGGACATGGACTCAGACTGGGCCCCGCGGCTCAGGACGCTGCGCAAGGTCGCCTTGGAGGAGCAAGTGGAGGCAGATGGCTGTGGTGGTCAAAACCGTTTTGGGATACCCCATTTGGTTGGTAGTTGAATTCACCACCCACTGTAGAACCTATTTTACGGGGGATTGGGATGGATTTCGACCCATGGCCAGATCTTTGGGAGCAAGTGGGGGAGCAAGTGGAGGAGAGAGAAGCCAAAAGCCCAAAAGCACACAAGGGTTTGGTGAAGGCTGGCAGCCCCAGAGAGCCCAAAGCCCCAAACTGGGGTAGAACATCGTGTTTTCCGGGCTGACTTTGCTTCACCGATTGCGGGGTACATGGAGCGGTTTATCCTATTTTTGCGCAGCAGGTTGGCCCAGTTGGCGATGTGCAGCGTGCAGAATGCCCAAAGGGGGACATGCTTTCTTGAACAGAAAAGCAATAGTTGATCGCACATGGGTGGGGATGGTTTCACGAACATACGGGCGTGTGTTTTGTTGAGGGTGCCATAGGGTACCTTTTTTTGTGGTGTGAAAAGGAAGTACCTACAAGATAACCTCTTCTTTTTTATTTGTCGTTTTCGGGCGGGACAGTTCCATTCATAAAACGTCCACGAGCCAGCGCGCTCCCATGTGCAAATCGGGTTTGACGCAGCTGAAGATTTCGTAGCTGTTTGGTGCTTCTCTCTCTCTCTTTTTTGGAGTGGGTTTCCTTGAATCATCCAACGAACATGGGCTGTTTCCGTTTAGCCATGCCACCGGACAAGTACAAGGCTGCCGGACGCCACTTCGGAGATCTGCGGAGTGCCAGTTGCAAACGCAGCCACTGGCTGGGTTCCTGGACTTGAGACCTGTGGCAAATGATCAATGATCGCGCAGCCAGTGTTTGGTTCGGTTTAAGCTCGTGTTTTCTAGAAGATGGTCTGCTGGTATATATGGGTCTTCCTGTAGATGTGGGTTATAAGTTATAAGGGGATGACTCCATGGTTGGTGTTGGGAAACATGTTTCCAATTTTTGCCTATTGTGGTTTAGTGGTTGAAATCCAAGTCCACTTAACTGCTAAAAACAGAGAATTGTTGCTCCCCTTCCAACGTCAACCAAGATGATAGTGGTACACAACAAGTTCACACTTTGTCCGACTTAGGAAGTTAGAAGAGGTGCGCATAGGGACATGTGCAAGTTCCTGACGCAAGAGTCTGCTTGGGGTAAGCAATCACGCAGTTGTGACTTCTGTACTAATTAGACGTTCGCTGTTGGACTGCATGATCTTCGTGGGGAGGCTTTGGGACTTCCATTCAGACGCCCTCCAGGTTTCAAAGCAGGTGCCAGCACGAGCACCTGGCTCACAGCGAGACATGTGATGAATCCGGCTCCAAACAGACAAACACCCGAGCACTTGCCAGAGAGCGTCCATCAGATCTCATTTGAGATATTCATTCGCACCATTTGCTGAGGGATATGTTGCATCCAAGAGAGGCATGAAAGAGCTTTCACACCTATGGCGTCCATGGGCGAACTTTCAGATGATTTTGGGAAACCTGGCCTAACCTTCAGATGATCTTGGGAAACCTGGCCTGAGATGGGGATTTCTCTTGAGACAAATAGCAAAGCCAACTTCTCCCCGGAGCCATGTCTCGCCTCAGCGTGAGTGAGGGGGTTGCGACCATCACCTTGTGCCGCGAAAAGGCGAGGTTAGGGAGCCGCGGCTCCCTATGATTTCCCCTTCCAGCTCCCCCAGTAGTGCCCTTTTACCGTTTCGTTTTTTGCGGGAGGGTCTCACTGCTAAAATTGAGTATAGGAGAAAGGGTACCCTTATTCTCACCTTTTTACTGGAGGACCTAGTGTTAGATTGCTCGGTTGAAAAACACAAACAGACATCCAGGCGGGAACTGGGAGCCCCTTGTCTTCTATGGCGGAGTGAGGCGTGTTTCTGGTTTGACCCCCTGGAAACATTGAAACACATGTCGTGTTTGAGTCGTGCCGTCAATGCAGACGGAAAGCTTGGAGGGTACAGAACTCTTGTCAAGGTTGGTTGAAAGGGAAACCAACAAGGACAAAGGAACAACCCCATCCGAACCCCCCACCCCCCCAAGACCTAACCCCCCCCTCCCTCCCTTTTGCCATTTTCACCCAAACCCATCTATGCGCTCCCCACCCGCTGCAAAAAAAAAAAAAAAAAGCGGGGGGCCAGCGGAGAGCGTTTGGCCTGTGTCCGATGTCGACGCTTGAAGGAGACCCCCAGGCGAAGGGTAGCTGAACGCGGTTTGCTTCCAGGCCCCTCGTTTCTCGTATACAACATCTCAGCTTTTTCGGGCGTTTCTCCTTTGGTCCCTTTACCACAGTTTGGCCCAGTGGCCGTGGCCAGGCTACCAAAGTTGCACTCTTTGCAAGCATGCGGGGAGGGGAGGGGGCGGAGGAGGGGCGCGGTATTTCCGGGCCAGGAGAAGAACTCCATCTCCGGCGAGCTGCTGAACAGCCTGGGGGATCAACTCAAGGAGTGTATGGAGGAGCGGCTGAAAGATCTGTACGACTCAACTGGCGATCGGTGCGAGAGATGCAGGGAATGAGAAACGGAATGACCCCAAAAAACCATCCCTTAAGTGGAATTCCCGATTCATTATGCTTTCCTTTAAGGGAATCCCCAGGTTCATTCCCACATTCCCTACTGAGCACCAGCCGCCAGGCGGTGGCGTTTTTCTTGCCCCTGCTGCTTTGGGAAGGGAAGTTGGCTCTTGGAAAAGGCAATTGGTGCAAAGGAATTCCCAGGTATCTTCTTGTTTTGTGTGTGTGTGTTTTTTGTTTGTTTGTTTTTTGTTTGTTTTTATCCATGGTCACTGGAGGTGCGAGTTGGAAACGTGCATGCCGCCTCGCAGTGTGGAAGCCAACTGTGGGAAGAGGTGTAGAAGCGAGGGACTGGAGCCGTCAGTTCTGCACCCGGGATGGGGCTTTCTTAGGTGTGATATACATGGTTGTCGTTGGGAAACATATTTTTTTCATTTTTGCTTATTGTGGTTTAGTGGTGGAACCAACCACTTAATTGCTGTATAGGGGCTTTCTGTGAGTCGCTGGTCTGGTTAATTGTTAATGGGACACGTAGTGAGTTCCCGGTTTCGTCCCTTCCAACTAGACCTTTGGTGCATTTTGCCAAGGGATGTTAGGACTTTAGCTTTTTGCCGACCAATGGGTTTTCCGTATGAAACCCACTAAAAGTTAAACTTTTAGTAGCAGGGGAGCAGAAAGCAACCGACAGACTGCACACAGGGACAAAATCAGACAGAACTTCATACTTGTTGGTGCTCAAACGCCCGAGATACAGCAGAGACCTGGAAGTGTAGTCTCGCCCTTTGCGAGCGGACGGGTCCGTGTACGACTCTACCTGCAAGGGTTGAGCCAGCTGCCATACAATTTCCTTGGTGCCTTTTTGACTGGGTTGCAGATAATCTGGTTAGTTACATGGGTATGGGTCAAAATTAAACAGTCAGGATTTGGACCGCAGGTTTTAGTCTTTGTTTCCATTTACGGCAAGCCATTCTGGGGTTACCCTATTGTTGACAACCACAGCCATATAAAGCCCTTAGCTGGCGTTTGCTTGGTTCGTATCCCAACTTCCCAAGCCATTGGCAAAAGAAAAGCAGGTCCTTGTCTCGAGCCTTGGTCCTTTCATGGCGAGAGATGGCCATGGGTCTAAAGCTAAATGCCCCCAACATCCGATTCAATCCAACCACTAAAATAGCTTCGAAAAAGGGTGGTGAATGCACCTACCTGCCTCTCATGGCGAGATCTCGCGAGCCCTTCGGACTCCTGCGCCCGCCGACTGGGACTCCAGCCACTCCGCTTTTTCCTCGGCTGACTGCCGAGGATGCCTCGGTGCGGCTGGTGGTGCTCACCAACGAAGGCAACACCTTCTGCGCGGGCGCGAACCTAAAGGGGGGCTCGGAGGCCGGCCCTTGGTGCCCTTGCCCTAGACCCTGATCCCGTGCGCACCGGATCCGGGGTGTAGAACTACAGCCAGGGTTGGAGAGAAATTTTGGGACCCCCCGCTAGCCCCAAACCAGACGCCCCCCCTCCCAGCCCCAAACAAATGTACATAGAGAACCTTTCTTAGACTCCCTTGCAAAACCGTTCTGGCGACGGGGCGGGGGGGATCTTTTTTTTTTGCTGTCCTCCCCAGTTGCCATCACCCCATGCCGCGCATTGGTCCCTTGTGCAACCCGAGTACCCGGGACGCGGCGAGGCACCGCGCTACAGCCTGGTGGACATTTTCAACCTCATGCACCAGGGCAAGGCCGGGGCAGCCCAAAGAACCTGAGCCTTGTGAGCCTTGTGCGCTGTGCTCGGCGCAAGTACGCAAAGTTCCTCATAGGGGGACTCGGTGGGTTTCATATGTGGGTGGGAGGGTACATAAAGGGTACATGTTCATCCTGCTCCCACCTCCCAAACATAGAGGATCTGGATCCTTGCAATTAAACTGGCGGTGTGTACAGGTCATGGTTGCAAACCAACCCTGTTCCTCCGACCACCTATTTGATCGGTTCACCGTCACCAGCTGATTTAGAGGATCTGAATACGATTGACATGGAACCCTCAAAAGTTCCATTTGTAGAGGAAACTCCTTTCTGTGGCACCGGAACGCCCCCTTTTCCACGCGAATTTCTATCAGGATAGAGCTTGTGGCGTTAGATGTATGGGTTTTAACCTTTTGGGAGGTGGATTCTCCAATGGCTCCACAAATGAAGCACTTTTTGCAGAGGTGTCAGCCACCAAGGTGACCAAGGGAGCCACCCGATATAAAACCTGGAAGGAACATGGTGGATGACCAGTGGCTTGCCTGGGATCCACTGGGAGTTTCCACTCCCACTTGAGCCAGAGTGAAGCTGAATGTAGGGGAACCGCCCTTTAGTAAGGGATCCGCCCTGTAAACGGAACCATCCTTTAAACAGCGCCACCCTTCAAAACACTCTTTTTAAGGGCAGCAGAGGGAAGCAAAAGAGAAGCCGGCGGCTCAGGGCCCAGAAAATCTGGGGCCCACCGGGGCATCCGCCGGAGCGGCCGGATCGGCCGGATCGGGCGGATGGGAGGTTGGTGGTGTCCTTTTTAGGTGAGCGTGGGTAAAAAATAGATGGGCTCCCCTGGTCTGAAAATGGATTTGTGCAACCCATCTGTTTTTTCCGAAAGGCCACCTAACTTGTTCAATTTCTCAGATGGAAACTGATCGGTTTTCCGGAAAATGGCCCATGGCAGGTGGTGGTGGGCAAGATCCGGGGCCACTGCGCCGGGGGCGGCGTGGGCCTGGCGGCGGCCTGCGACATCTCGGTGATCAGCGCAGAGGCGCAGGCGGAGCCCGGCTCGCCCGGCTCTCCCCGCGTCCGTCGAGTGGGAAGAGGGGGGGAGGGGGGAGGGACAGAGGGCTGTCGTCCAGCTAGGTGCCAACTTTTACCCGTTTTTTTGGGAGGGTTTTTCTACAGACTACAGGAAAAAGGGTAATGTTAACATTGGGGGGGTTCACCCGGACTAATAAGGGGGGGATTACTAGTACGCTGTCAACATTACCCTTACCCTGCCGAGTCCGACAGTACTTCTTCAAATTGCCACTCAAACGGCGCCCGGCTTCAGTGGATGCATTTTTCTTGGTTCAAAAAGGAAGCCATTTGCCTTGTTGGGCCATGTTGGGGTTGGCCAAGGCGAAAGTCAACACCTCGAACGAACGAGCAGCCATCGGATGGCGAGGCCAGCGCCTTTCAGTTCCGCAAGTTGCGCGAGTCCATGGGGTGGAACTGGGAATGGAAAGTCAGGTGGTTGGGCAAAATCGGAGGTTTGGCGCTTTCTTGGCGCTCGGGCGTGTGAATCTTAGGTGACAACATTGGGACTCGCGAACACCATGAATCCAGGCAAACCCCGCGTGCCATGGATATAGGGTCTACTTTCAGGACTCAAACCCTTTTTCTTGCTGGTTCTCAGCAATGGGTTGGAATGACCGCTCCCCATCCCCTACGGCTCCATTCCCAAAACGCTGGGTCATTCCCTAGCAAGACGGCCGGAGTCGACTGTCCACCCACCCCCCCCTCTGCCCCACAACTTGTCTGGATGTTGGGAATGACCCGGTTTTAGGGATTCCCTTCAAGGAATCCGTGCACAAGTTGGAGGACTGACCTTCCGGGATCTTTCGGGTGTTGGGAATGAACCGGGAGCAGATTCGGAATGACTAAACCCTCCAACTGGTGGTTTCCTTTAAGGGGACCCCTGGGTTTGCCTCTTTCCCTACTGAGCACCGGCAAGTCTTGGATCATGAGTAGGGGGCAGGCGCGTTGAAGAGTGAGCCAGGCCGCAACACCAACAAAGTTTGGTGCTTGGGACCCCCCAAAACAATCGAACTCGCCGAGTTCGGTTGGATTTCTGGCCTCGGTTGGTGGAGCCATTTCTCCTTAGCGTCAGGTGGGCTTTACGGAGGTCCGCATCGGAGTGGCGCCCGCGGTCATTTCCGCGCCTTGTTCGAACAATTTGGAGGGGCGCGGTGGGAGAACCTCCCCCAGAAGAACCTCGTTTTGAGAAACGCAAGTGGGGGGGGGCCAAGGAAAATGAGAGCTCCTTAAATTGGTGGAGCCCTTTGATTTGGGTTGGTATTCGAAAGGGGAACCAAAAGGAGACTGAACATTTTAGGAAATGGGATGGCTATGTTGAGAAACACCCAAGTGGGGCTAGGTGAAGTCGGTTTCGACTCTTGCGTTTGGTGTTGGGTTGGCTTAAACATGAATAACCACCAGAAAAGAGCTTGCTGTTTTTACAAGCTTATTTGCTTACAGCGGAGCGGCCTGTTCCAGATGTTCTTAAGTTGGTAGTGTTGTTTCGTCCGTGGCAACCCGAGAGGGGAATCACCCTTTGAGTGAGCCAGACGCTGGCAAATCTTAGCTGCAGAAGCAGCCGTGGGCGAGCCCGGACAAAACCTTGCAACCTGGTTTTGGCATTGTATCAACCACTCCGAAATGTCCGATACCAGCTTTCGCAAGGGTAAAGTCCCTGGGCTTTCCACGGATGAAGAGTCACTTCATGTTGACCCCCTGATGAGTAAAACCGGGGGGCTTCCTAGAAAAAAAAGGAACCCCGCGCAAGAAAGGGGGACCCGCTGAAGATGATTTTTTGGGGGGGTCTCAATCAGGGACCAACACAGAAAGCCACGGGTAAAGTCCCTAGGCTTTCCACAGGTGAAGAGTCACTTCAGCCAGGGGTCAACTTTCCATGGCTTCTTAGGTGGTGCGAATTGGATTTCATCCATCCACAGGCCTAGAACGCCACCCAAGGGAGCGTGCCTCCCGAGGTGGTGTGCCTCCCAAAGCTCTCCCGGGCTGCTGCGGCCGAGCTGATGCTCTTGGGTGAGAAGGCGCCGGCGGGTCGGGGAGTCGGGGGGCGGATGAACCCCCTCCGCCGAATTTCCAGCATGGTACGGGGAACGCCCAAACTGGGGCTTTCTAGCTGGTGGTTGGAAGGGAGGAGCTGGTGTCCAAATGTGCCTTGAAAGAGGGAGCCACAAGCAGCTACGAGGACATGGTCGCTTCGACAAACCATAGGATCCCACGACACTCACACCGTGGGCGGAAACTCCCGCGAGTTTCATGGGAAGCCCCTTCGGCTCGCGCGTATTTTTACCGGGGGGGAATCTCCTCCTTCCGTCGCGTTTCTGCACGGTGCGAGAAGCGGCCGCAACCAGCCACATGGCGTAGGGAAGCGAGACAGCGGTTTCGCACCCAACCCCGGAAGGAAGGCTCCGCCAATACCCTCCCAGCCTTTTCGCACATGGGGCCCTGCGACGTTCTGGGACCCGGTCCCTTAAGGAAAGTGGTCCAAGCCAGGAGCCCCTGAAGATCAGGTTCCATGTTAGTTGGCGGGAGGGGAATGCTTCGATACGTTCAAACCAATTCTACACAGTACTGGGACAGTACACAAGCATGCGAAATCATACTAAGCGAATACTAAACAGTATTTACTGGAAGACTACTTAGGGAGGCCCCAGTTTGACTCCCATTTGTTTTTCGGTGTTTTTTCTCCGTTCCCCCCCCCCCCTTGGGGCGTCCTTGATGCTTTAAACTTGGGTTGGGAAAAACCAGAACCCCTCAGGCCCCTCCCCCTGTGATTTGCCCATGGACCAGGGCAAAACTCACTTCCTAAGTTCATGAACTTGAGAAACCTTTTGGGCTTCGACCATTTTGGTGGTAAATCTAAAGTTGGGTTGAAGTAACTTTTGGGCCATCCACTCAGCCAGCGAGAAAAAGAACAACGCGCCTGAAAATTTTGCGCCAGGTGCCGGCTGTGAGAGCGCAGCAGCTGGGGCTCTTCAACCTCTGCGTCCCTGCTGCGGAGCTGGATGCGCAGGTGGACCAAGTCGTTTCTTGGACCAAACGACTCAGCTGCTCAGTGGCTCCCTTCCTTTTTTTTGCGGCTGCCCCACTAAAAAGTTGTTTTCCCAAGCCCCAAAAAGGGCCCCCCTTTTTTCTCCAGGGTCACCGAACAGCTGAGTTTTTCAGCGAATTTTCGCAGGTTTTTGCCTTGAGGGCAAATGGCAGGGTTCCTGCATGTTCCTGCCCAAACTCGTGGGCTGAGCACCAGCGGTTTTCAGCCTGGGGTTCACCCGTTGCCGGAAAGCCATAGAGGCACCGGGGTGATCCTCGCGACCGAGCCGCAGTTTGGACTGCATCGAGGGCTCTTCCCGTTGCTAAGCCCAGGGTGCAGAACATGCCCAGGAAATGTGCGAGTCATGAAGCAAGATTCCCTTTTGACGTCCTTTTCTGTTGCAGAAAGCCCTGATAGAAGTGTGGAACCTGAAACACTTGCGGAGGGTTTCTTCGGGGTTTCCCTTGGGATTCCTGCGAAGCCACGCTCCGAAAACGCGGGCGATCCGCGATCCGCGGCCTGCCGCGCTTCGGCGGGCGCTTCGAGCGCTGGACGGGGCTTCCGGATCCGAGGTGGGCAAGCTGCTGCTGGGGGGGCCCGAGGCGCTCATGGCCACCAAGCCGCTGAAGCCCAGGTTTGGCAGATGTCTTCTTTTTTTTGTGTTGTGTGTGTTTTGGTCCGTTTGTTGTGCTTCTGTGATTTTGTTGTTTTGTTCCTCTTCTTCTTCTTTTTACGGGTCGTGTCCGCCGATTTTGGTTGGTTTCAGAAAAGACCCTCACATGGCTTTGGAGCTGTTTGGATGTGTGTTTTGCTTGTTTCAGGTAGCCCCGCACGTGGTTTGGATTGGGTGTTTGGATTTGGAGTTGAGCCCTGGCATGGTTTGGATCGTTTGGATTGGGTGTTTGGATTTGATCGATTTGGACTTGAGCTGGTTTTTGTAGCGGGTCAATCGGAGTCTGCCTGAACACCTCGGAGCCACCTGGAGGGAAGCTGCTTGTTTACCCGCTTTACCCTTGGGCGACCAGGCTTCTTGTTGCTCCCATTCTTCTTGATTATTTTTTGGGAGAAGCTTTTTCCTTTGGGCAAGGGTGACCCCTGTTTCATGTGGCCATCATCATGGAACTCACTTGCAACCCAAGTGAATCGACCTTTGAACCTCTGGGTGTTCCCATTTTGGCCCAGTTTTTGAGGTTTTCCCATCCTGGGATCCCAGTTTTTCGAGGTGCCCATGTTCCATTTTTGGTACAGGTCCCCAAAGGGCGACCTGCTATTTCCAGGTTGTTCTGCACAACTGAGCCTACGTTCCCCCTTTGCAGAATATGCATGGTTCATATGGGTGTGGCTCAAAATTCAAGAAACGGGGGTTACGCAGGTTTTAGTCTTTGGTTCCATGTACCAAGGTGCCGCTTTGGTACCTTTTGTTACTTTTGTTGAGCCACGGACATGTTGAAGATGACAGCCTCCCCGAGGGGAAAAAAAAACCGGCCTTTTGATGTCCAGGTTCCTGGAGGGAAGGATCTTCTGAGGTCCTTGGTCTACCGCGTTCCGGGCATGGCCTCTGACGCCTTCCAGTGGACCCAGGCCTCGGGGTAAAAAACACGTGGGGTTGAACCCAAAAGAGAGCGGAAAGCTGATGGACGAATCTTCGCACCACTTTGAAGCCAAGGGAAGCCATTGTTACCCCTGTTGCCTAGTCTTACTTGCCCAAAGCGAATCGACCTGAAATGACCTGTTGACGTTTTCTGGGTGTGGGATCCTATTTTTAGTCATGACCCCAAAAGGTGATCACCTTTTATTTCCAGGTCCCTAAGGGGCAAGTGAGTAGTGGATTTCGCTCCTTTTTCAACCTTTTGTGGGAAGGGTCCCCCTGCAAGCTCAACCCACCAAAAAAGGATGCCCTTTTTTCCCCACGGCCACTGGGCATCTGAGGTTAGTATCATCATCCAGCATGGTTCTTAGGTGCGAAATGGGCAGTCACATTTCCATGGAGCGGTTGCCCAATAGGGTTCCAAACACGTCCCTTCGAAGGTCCCGCGATCCATGCAGAGGTTGGATGGGTTGCGGAGGGTTGCTCAGTCAACTTCCAAAGGCTGCCCCTTTGTCTCCATATCCAATGGAGGTCGGGAGATTCACTTTAAAAACGTGTCCAAAGCCACCGCTATGTTTATTTGTCTGACCAATTTTGAAGTGAGGTTCCTGGTGATAAGGTGTGGAAAGGTGAAACCTTGCGGAATTTGCAGTGTACCTGAATTTTGGTGCTCGCAATTCTGGGTGCTTGTTGCAATTCCGCAGCTAGTTGGAAGAAACCTTATGTGGCTCCCTGGCAAGCAATGAGCAACAAGTTTAAAAGCCCTTGCGCAATACCAGTGAAGCATGCACCCGCTGACCTAGCCAAAAATGAAACGAGCTGACCTGGTGAAGCCGAGCCCATGATCAAGGTCCTTGATATTTCCTTCTTCCCAGTTTGTAAGGTAAACTCTTGACTGCTATTGGGCAACGGATCTTTAGACTTTAACTTTTTGGTGGAAATCAAGTTGGGTTTTTGTCCACTAATCCCGCGAAAAGTGGTCAACTTTTTGCAGGGGGTCGTTGAAGCAACCAAGAACTGGGGAGTAGTTCTTCCAGACCCTTGGCTTAGCCCAGTTCTTCAGTGGGCGGCTTGCACCCTTGAAATTTGTGTTCGCCTGTAAAGGGTTCCCCCTTTAAAGAGAGGGTACTTATGTGTATATGTGTATATATATTATATATTTATGTGTTTTGTTTTTTGTCTTGTTGGGTTCCCCCTTTAAAGAGAGGCTAGGTTTTCCGCTGGGGTTGCCGTTTGGCGAGGAGCTCTCTCTGAAGCTCTTCCGTGGCAAGGCCCGGGGGGCGCCATCAGTCCGTCAAACATGCTCTTCGTAGCTGACTCTACTGCTATTGGGAACTTTCAGAGGCATAGGTGTCCTTTTTGGTTGATTTGGTTGAAAATCGAGGGCGATTCCTGGTTTACCTGGTGGTTCAATCAACTACCAGGGAAATCTCTCTACTGCTATTTGGGTTGGATCTTTAGACTTTAACTTTTTGGATTCATATGTCCTTTTAACCTGCATTTGTTTTTTTGTTTTTCACTTTTTGCTGGCAGATGTACAGCGCCCAAGCTGAAAAGTGAAGCTTCGCCTTGCTGCTAATCTATAAAGTTGGGTGAAAGCAGATGGCATGATTCCCTCGTTTGGTTTAGTCACCTTTGTAAAGCCACACAAAAGGAGTTTTGCCATCTACTTTGGCTGGTGTGAAGTGAGTGTCCCTTTAAGTGATGTGGACGTATAAGGAACCATGTGCACCGCAACGTAGCAAAATCAGAGCCATCAACATGAACGCATTGTCATTACCCGCGCAAGCAGAGTAGTACATGAGGGCAGCTTGCTCTAGATACATGTCACCTTCAGCAGCTCTGGATGTTGCTGATGAGCTCAGAGGATTTGTTCGGCTTCCCGGCACCAAGATGGTTTGCCAGTCTTTTGTAAGAGCCTCAGGAAGGTGAGCCTCGCCCTTCGGATTCCGTACCGAACATTGCCAACTCAAGGCTCGTTCCGGCCTGTCCCTTGCTGATGCGACAAGTGGCGAATGAGAAATGGAATGAACCCAGGCTTTTGCCCCCCTTAAAAAAACAACCACAACCACCAGCAAGTTGTTTTTTCTTTAAAAAAAAAAAAAAAAAACATAAATAAATATATATATTGTTTTTTTTAAAAAAAAAAAAAAAAATATCTCGGGGTCATTCCATATCTGATTCCCTGCGTATAGCGCCAGCCAGCTTAACTAGGTCCCCCAGCAGTGCCCTTTCTCACCCAACTGTTTTTGGGGAGGGTTCCCCTACTAAAACAGACTGCAGCAAAAAGTTGGTACCCTTATTCTAACCTCTCTACTGGAGGACCTAGTAGAGAAGGCGATGGGCAGGGAAGGAGTTGCAATGACTTGACGAAAAACCATCCCTTGCTGGTGGTTTCCTGTAATCGGGGACCAAAGCCTAGGATTCCTAGGGAATGAGTTGACCCCGAGAAAAGCCATCCAACTGGTGGTTTCCTTTTAGTTAAGGGTTTGGGCCAATGAGCAATGGGTTCATTCCATTTCTTATGCATTCCCTGCAAATTTGCATCGCAAGCTTTTGGAAATGCCCTCTGGTCGATTTGGAAGCTCTCAGGACCCAAGGCCCCCAAAAAACGGGCTCCAACGCCCTCAGAATGGAATTGGGGGAGGGGGGATGTCGACCCCTGTAGATCTCCATTTATGGTGCCATTTTCCCTCTTGTGGGGAAGACTAAACAAATGGAATTGGGGAACCCCCCACCCCCTCCCCCTTAAGGTAAAAAAAACGGGTTACTCCCCCAAAAAATCCTCGTGAACCGCCAGGAGGCGGCCCAGGGCATCGCCGCCTTCGCGAAACGAGAGCCGGCGCCCTGGGCGCCCAAGGCGAAGTTGTGAGAGGCGGAGATGGGTCTCGGAGACGGAGACGGGTCTCGGCTTGGCGGTTTGGACGTGGATAAAATCCGGTTCCTTTTTTTGTTTCCTCTCTTTTTGTTTTAACATATTATTTGGTTGGAAGGTCGGATTTTTGTTGGTTCCTTGGTTTATTTTAGATCTGTTTTGGTTGGTTTCGAGGTTTGAGGCCTTTGGATAAGCCGGCTTTGGGGGGTTCCCCTGTCCAAAAGGTTTGATGTGATTTTTTGGGGCTTGGAGAAGGGCCCTTGGCCAACAAGCGCTTAAGTGTTTGTAGGGGCGAATTATGAAGGATTTGAACAGGGCCAGAGGGTACCTCGTTGATTCCTCCATATTTGACGCCCGCGAGCAATTACAGCTGCAACTTGTTCAGATGGACCTAACAACACCCTTGGAAAGTTCCAAGGGCGCAGGAGGGAGGGTCACCGGGTCGCCCTTTTCTTGAGGCTCCTTTGGCTTGGTTGTTACTGGGGAATCAAGAAGGGCCCTTCGGAAAGCACCTAGGATCCCAAAGAAGCCTCCTTCCTGACTCCCTGAGTGCCCGGACTTGAGTCACTTTTTTGGACCGGTTTATTCGCAAACAAGAAGTCGGGGATTGTTTTGTCAGTGATTCCTCCTGTGAGCAAAGGGGGTTGACTACGCCAGGCTGCCCCCGGAGCCGATTGGGCCCGGACGCGGCGCAAAAGAAGCGCCACGAGCGGTTTCGATTCGCGTGCCATGATCGCAACGCCGTTTCTTTTGTAGATAGGGGCGGTCATGTAGGGTTTATTTAGATGTGGGGAATTCGACGTCAGCACCTGGCTATTGAAGGCTTCACAATCATCTGCTGGCACATAGGGCGCCAAGAAGGAACACATGTACATTTCCCCCGCTGCTCTAAGGGATATACAACCTATGCGCTCCTCGGATGCCTCTGGCACGGTAGAGGCATGAAACGTTTCCTGCGCAGGGGGTAATACAAATTGGGTTTGGAGTCTGGGGACCTCGGAAAAGGCCTGCACATTTTGTGTAGGTCAAATGACACAGGCAGCTAACATGCACTTCTCCTTCGTCCATGGGTACTGGTACTGATTGGGGGCCTTGGTTCCTGTTTGCTCCGGGTTCCATGGAGCAAATAGATGGGGAGAGTCGCATTAGATCTTTCAATTTCTGTGGAAACACACACGCACACACCAATGTCCACGTTGACCAACCTGGGGGTAACATGAATTTCCGCAGCTCTGATTGGGATTGACTGAGGGACCCACAATCCAAATCTCACCACAGCTTCCATCTGTCACGAAGCACGGGATAGGTGGTTTCCTGTGTGTCAGGCAGCTCGTGCAGAGGCGGGCGAGTGTTTACTTTGCTGCGTGTCGCATGTTGGGTGCAACATGGAACATGTGTGTCACGTTTTCCATATGAGGCCACAATGAGAGGGACAACTGTGCAAGCTCCCCCGACTCCCTCAAGAAATTTGTTGTTGCTCGGCCACAATGGGAGGGACAACTGTGCAAGCTCCCCCGGCTCCCTCAAGAAATTAGCTGTTTCTCCGGCTAGAACGAAAGTCTTCAAAGGTCTTTCAGTCAGGTTCCATGTCAGTTGGTCGATGTTGGTTCCAGGGCACGATGACCCCTCCAAGAATTGAAAGCCGAGTTTGGCCGCATGACGCTTATAAACCTTTGGGCGGAGGTTTGACCATGAAATCTTCTTCGACTGTGTATTCCAACCCCTTGAGGCAAAGTTTTGGAGGCAGGGGGCGGCCACCCAGGAAAGTCACCTCCTGAGCTCATGGGCATTGTTTGTGTTTGTTTTGTTGGGAAAGACCGTTTTATAGGGGTAAATCAAACGGTTTGGTTACTTTTTGTTGGCCCAACCGCTCAAAAAGTGGGAGAACCCGACCTCGTGCAAGAAGTGGAGGCGGGCCGCTGGCGTGAGCTCGCCGAGCAGCGAGGGCAGGAGAGAGGGTTTCTGGCGCTTTCGGGTGGGTTGTGCCTATAGACAGAGGCGGGGTCCAAGTAATGCCAGTGGATTTCAGTCCTCGCAGAATAGCAGGTGTTGGGGACGTGTTGGGTTAAACAGAAGGGTTAAACAGAAGGGTTCAACAGAAGAGCAATGTAAGTAGCGGTTTTATTTAACAACACACACACACACCAGTTCCGTTTGGTTTTTGAAGCACGGTTCCATTGGCTCGCTACTAGGAAAGCGGGACTCCGAATTGACAGGTTTCGCAAAAGCTCCGGGGGAAATGTCTTGCAAATGTGAGGTACATGGATGGGATTCTGGAGTATGGATGCCGGCTTGAAAGAGCTGATGGCTGGCGCGTGAACCTGTAGGCTGCAAGCTTCTGCTTTTGGGCTCAGAGGTGGTACAAAACAGCACTCGCACCTTGAATTGGTTCTGTGTTCTAGGGCTTGACTCCCCATTCTTTTCAACCATCGTTCTTTCAATAGCCAGCTGTTTCCCCACGGTTTTTGGGTGTTTCTGGAAAGAAGGATGCCTGAACAGTATGGGCAAGGTACCCCTAGATGTGTGGGAACAAGCGGGGGTATCAGAATTGCGGGTCGATCCCTGCTTTGACCAAAACAGCTCAACGTGTTTTCCAGCCCTGCTCCATTGTCACTTGCCGAATGTGTATGCAACTGCGTCCGCCGGTTTCATGGTGACCCTCGGAATGCCATGGATTTCATTGCTTCAGCCGCCTTAAACTCCAAACCACCTTCCTCTACAAGTAAGGTCCGGCAGAGCCGGGGGGCGGATTTTTTAAAACTTTCAAAACTATAGTTCTCTTTCTCTTTCTTTTCTCGACTCGTTTTCTCTTCTTCTTCCTTTCCATTGTTTCTTTTTCTCCGTCATTCTTCCTTTCTTCCTTTCTTCCTTCCTTTCCTTCCTCCCTTCTTTCCTTCTTTCTATCTGTCTTTTCTTTCTTTCTTTTGTTTGCTTGTCTTTGTGCTGCTCTTTCTGTTGTCCCTTCTCTGTCTATCTGTCTATGGGCCCCTTCGATTGGGAGTCTATCATCTGTCGATTTACAAGCCCAGGGCCCGGAGCGGCTCCACCATCGAATTCGATTTTCTCGCCTTCGGCGAGTCCTTTTCTGGTTACTCACCTACAAATCAGCCACCGAAAAAAGCAGACCCAACAAATCCAGCCCTAGCAAACAAGCAAACCAGACCCCAAAGCGCAAGGCTGACCTTTCAACTTGTTTTTTGGGCAGCGCGTGTTCATGGTTGTTGTTGGGACACATTTTTCCCATTTTTCTGCTCATTGTGGTTTAGAGGTTGAAACCCAAATCCACTGAACTGCTAAGATTTGAGAATTTTTGTTCCCCTTCCAACGTCAACCAAGATAAATCCAAGTTGCCGATTGATTTGGGTTTGACTTTGCTTTCGTTTGATTGGCATCAATCGATCGCTGCAGTGCTTTTTTTCCCGACCTCCAAGGTGTTTTTTGTTGCTGTGGTTACCTCCGAATTCGCTCTCCGCTAGGAGCTGGCAGTCCGAACCTCGGAAAAGGGTGCTAAAGCCAAGGGAAGTACCTTGGCTTGGTTCTCTTGGCCTCCCTCAATGGCCAAGGTTTAGCAACCAAAACCTGCTCAGGGTCCCTCACTTCATCTCACTTCCTTTCTTTTGGACCTCGCACAGGATGCACGCAGGGAGTCAAGAATCACATATATTTTTCCAGCTGAGGCAGATCAACCGGGCTTTGAACACTTGGAAGCAACAAGAGCCTTTTGAGATCTTCTGAGAGCGTCTCGAATCATGTTGAATCCTCGCTTCCTTTGAACCACCATCTGGCCCGGATTTGATGATATTTGAAAGTTGGGTGAAAGCACAGCACAATTGCCCCATGTGGGAGTAGTCATTGCCATTTCATGCCCGCAGAGAGGGAATTGTCTACTTTCACCCTGGTGTGCTAAAATGGCCCGTGCAGCTGCACGACTGAGTGGTTTTCCTTCCGAACTGTCAGACGGGGGTTGGTAGGAGAGTGGGTTAGTGATGTTCGCCATGAACAAGAGCATTCCGATACCACAAACATACCAAAACGCAGAAAGGCTGCGGCTTTCTGCCACAAAACCTCCTGCCCATCGCCTATCCGCACGCGGGCTGCACTGCACCCCCTATGACCCCAGCCCCCCCCAATACAGCGAGGAGCTGCGGGCACAGTTGGCGCAGGCCAAGCAGGAGCGGAGTTCTTCGGTCGCTTTGCTGTTCGTTGCGGAAAAGTTGCGCCCCGAGGATTTTAGTCGCTGGACTTCTTACTTGGGATCCTGACTCTTTCCAATGCCCGCACCCATTTTGAACCAGGTTGCGCTGCACCGCCAGGTTGCGCTGCAAAAGAGGATGCGCTTCTGCCCAACAGACCTGGGAAAGCTGTTTGACAGGGTGTCTGAAAGTTTCCGAACTTCTGGACAATTTGGCGGGGACGGTTTCTGGACGTGACGCGCACTTCGCTCATTTTGAAAGTCTCTTGAGAAAGCAACCGTTTGCCCGAGAGCCTCTGAGTTCCTTGAAAGCCCGAGGAGATCCTTCAACTGGTGGAAGAAACACTCTAACTGAAATTTGCATCCTGATTCACATGGCAAGGGGAGCCACTAGTGAGCATAGTCCACTGCAGCCGTGGGAGTTGGCTTTGCAGATTCTGGGACCGGGTTGGGGAGCTTTCTGTGGAGGACCCTGCACTGCGCTCCATGCAAACTGAGCAGACCTCTCCACAGGCAGGGATCTTCGGATCGGGAGCGGTGAAAGCGAATTGAGAGTTGATACCATCCAACTGCAACCAATCTTGCTGGTTCTTCGTATCAAAGGGACCAAGCGCGGACCCAGAAAGGCGGACCCGCATGATATCATGCCCAATGATGGGCTTGATGACTTGGAGAAGCCATATATGTATAATATATATATATATATACCTAGAGATGCGTTGCGGCAGAAATTTCTGCCGCAATTCAAAAAAAAGCGCCTTTTTAGATTTGCGGCATTTCTTCCTCATTTGCGGCGTTTTTTTAGAATTGCGGCAGAACTTGTTTTCAGTTTTTTCTACCCCCCGATTTGCGGCGGAAATCGGCGGGAATGCGGCGGAAATCGGCGGGAATGCGGCGGAAATTCCCGGACAGCAAGCAGTGTTGCGGCGTTTTTGTTTTGGTTGCGGCGTTTTTCTTTGTTTGCGGCTGATTTTCTGGAACCCAGCGGGAATTTCCGCCGCAATGCGTTGCGGCAGAAATTTCCGCCGCAGGAAGTTCTAGGTATATAGATTTATATTTATAATATAATATATATATATATATATTCAGCAAATAACAGGTCCACAGCAGCCTGGGTCCGTCCCAGGCCGGCGTGTCCCACGGCGTGCCATGTTGAAAGCTGCTAAGGGGCGGGACTTGGATTGCGTCCGAGTCCCGTGGGTCTCAACTTGTTCCATGTTCGTTTGGGGGGGGAAAGGGGGTTACCTTCCAAAGCGAATCGACCTTTTGACCTTTTAGTTCTTTTTTTTTGCGTTTGGGATCCTATTTTTGGTCATGACCCCAAAAGGTTAACCTTTTATTTCCTAAGGGGCAAGTGAGTTACTGCACCACCTTGCAGGCAGGCTTCTAAAAGGGACTCCACTCGCAGGTGTCCCGATTCTGTAAGACATGTTTAGGGGAAAAAACTGTCTATGAAACAGTCTTGGGATCCGAGATTTTGGTGCGGCCTTTTCTTTGATTCCGCTCGATTTGGGTCTGTGGTCTTGGAGGCTCGGTGACCTTTTGGGGGTTTGTTCAAAGGGAAACAGAAACAAAAGGACGACCAAAATCCATTTTTAGGATCCTCCTATTTTCAGACACGCCCAATTCTCACAAAGCAAGCTTCTTGGTGTTTTTTTTGTTTAGAGTCTTCGGGCTCATGATTGGGAAGCGGTAGGTAGCAGGGGATGGCAGCTCCTGGAATGCACCAGAAAGCCCTACATGGAATTCCACTGAAGATGTGGCGGTTGAAGCAGTTGACATGTTGAAATGGGTGGGTGCTTTGGTGTTTCTATGGGTGGGGAACCCCATCCTTGTAAGAACCAGAGGATCAAATCCAGCTTCAAGCCGCCAATCCGAACCAAGTGAGGGTTGCCTGATGTTGTCTTTCCCGTGGTGTTTTTTGTTGACTGCAAAAGGCTTGGCTGCGTCGATTTGTATAGCCAGGTGAAGGTGCGGGTGCGCTTGCCCAAGGCGCCGCTCTCCAGATGGACACCTCCAGATCAACTTTGGTATGGCGGCCCTACCAAGAATGGCTGTGGGTCAAAACCCTGTACGCCTGGTGACATCAAAATAGGTGGTACATGGGCACATGGGTGTTCAGCCGCCCCAAAATGGAGGCATAGGTTACGACCCATGGCCAAATGGAGCCACAAGTTGTGCGCCAATTACTGTTCGCGGAATTATGCATGGTTTGCTTAGCTGAGCATGGAACCCAAACACCCACCATGTTTAGGATCGCCGTCTCCCTTAGGGGACCCATTCTATGTTAAGGGGCGTATGTGCGATTTGTTTTAAATTGAAGGCTTCTCTCTTCTCGCAACACCTAGTCGTAGCCGGAGTTCGAGCTCTAGATCGGTTTCTTGTCTACGGTGCCAGCCTGAGCCCCTCTGGTTGAGTCAGGGTAGCGGGGAGGCAATGTGTTGGTTCTTTCCCCGACACACACACACACCAATCTCCGCGTTGACCAACCTGGGCATGAGTTTCGGCAAGTTTTGATTGGGATTGACTGAGGGGCCCACAATGGGCCCAACCAATTACTGCTGTTTCTGTCCGCGCTCCATTGCCACTTGTCTTTTGCACTTTGGCTCCTTGCCCCTGTTATCCTCACTTCGGAATGTTGCAGAATTTTTGCCGCACTCTGTTCACTCTGTTCGCTGCTGTTCTTTGCGGCGTTCTCCGCACCCTTTTTTCTTCTTTTGCGAGGGATCTGTTAGTGTCTACCCTCAAAAAAACATACCCTTACCGCCTGAGTTCATGGACCTAGTACTTTTTGGGAAGTTCATTTTAGTGGCACACAAAAGTTCGGCCAAATCGCGAGGGTGCGAATGACTTGCTTGCATCCCTGCAGCCAAGGGTTCCACTTCTGGTTTGCGTTGGGGGGGGTCCCCTTGCAAATCAACAAAAACATCAAAAGGGGATCTCTTCTTTTGAAGACCCTTGAGCAAGTACGTCCTTGGAAGGAGCAAGCAGGAAGGGCCAGAATCACATTCACATCTCTATTGCTCATTTAATTTGACAACTGTTGCTCAGAATGCCAACCTCCCACCAATCCGGAAGGCCATACCAATCCAGGGGTGGTTTTCAGAACAGGCGGTTGACTGGTTTTGGCCTGAGTTTCATTTCGTAGTCCTTGGTTTCGTTTCAGGTCGCCGGGGCTCGGATTGTTTTAGCGCCTTGCTCTTGCATTAAGCTCCCAGCTCGCGGACCAAAGTCTTCTGGGCGTGGCTTCGGCGGACGCGTTGCCCGGCAGCGAGGCCACCCAGTACTTCGACATCGCCTCACCTCAGGACCTTGAAGTTGACCGTTTTGAGGCTTCCCCCGCGGTGGGCGGACGAAATCCATTTCGCACCACCCAAGAGACCCTGGAAGGATTCGATTCCCCTGCAAATACCAACAAGCAATGGCTTCAACCATGGTTCCAAGTGGCGCAGGATTTCGGCCATCCACAGTATGTCCCCCCCCATTTCAGAATCCGCATGATTCAGGAATGAAAAGAACATGACACCCACCGTTGCCACGAATCATTGCAACGAGCGATGCTATCAGAATCATTTCCGGGTCGTGGGGTGTCGCCGAGCGCCCAAAACCGATTCATAGGTTGCTGTGGGAGGTTCTAATCGGTTTAAACCTGCAGACTGCCTTACGGCACTAACAGAACGCGCCTCAGAAGGATAATCCTGGGTTTTCTTTGGAAGAGGTGATGATCCCACCTCATAAACCTTGCACTCTGCAGAGTCGATTCGCTGAACTCGAATGAAGGGGACCCGGGTTCCAACAGACGGGCTCCGATCGCTTGCGGAGGCCTTACTGCCCCTAGAAAGCCAGATAGCCTATTAGGCCTGGTAGCCTGCAAATAGATGGCAACTCATCTTCATCCAAGGATCCAACCCCCCCCCCAAAAAAAAAGAGAGGCCCTAGCATGCCCTAGCCATTTAAAAGGCCGTCGCTGAAATCGCTCCATTGGGACTGGGGCGGGGGGGATCCTGGGGAGCCCTTGGCAAGCCTTAGGCGTTGAAGCTGCTTCGATGCGCGTTTCGATCTAAGGGTGTTTGTATTACACCCTGGGAATACACCCACTGGGTATTGACCATTTAGGCACATGTCTGGATAAAACCGTGAACCATTCTTGTTCCCCCCCTTGGTGGAATCCCAGGGTGTAATACAACAACTTTCAGAGTCGAGGATCCAACGAAGCAGAGCCCCAGAGATTTGCGAGGAGGCGACTCCCGGCTTGGCTCGGGGGATGGATCCGTGCGGAAAAAATGTTCGCTGTTTTTCTCTTGGTGGCTCCCAGCCATCCGGTTGCTTAGCCCTTTTAGCTTCTTAAGTCTTAGTGTTTAGTGGTAGTTCCCATTTCACCCGCTAAAAGATAAACTGAGGGCAGGCCAGTTCTTTCTGCCAAGAAAACGGAGCTCTAGGAATCTTGAACCTTTTCTCCAAGAGTCTTGCTTGGGGCCTCAAAAAGCTGAGGTTCATACCCTTATGGAGATGCTCTTACGCTGTCCCAGTGGAGGGTCCCATGATTCGCGGGTTTTGAACTTGGACGTTTACCAAATGTGGACCATGAGCAAAGTCTTATGATAATTCTTGACTGCTATTGGGTTGGATCTTTAGACTTTAACTTTTTGGGGAAATGACGGTGTTTTCTGCTGAGCCACCAAAAAAAACAACTTTTTGCAGGGGGGGTCGTTGCAGCCACCAAGAGTTCGGCAAGAGCTGAGGTGGCGTTCCTTGTGTGAGAAGAGGGTTACTTTGAACCTTGTGCAGCGGATGCACATCTTGATGAAATGCAAGAGTCATGGTTGTTGTTGGGAAGCATTTTACATTTTTGCTTATTGTGGTTTAGTGGGAATTCCCCACTTAACTGCCAAAAAATAATTTGTTGCTCCCCTTCCAGCGTCAACCAAGGAGTTTTGCGAGGGCCACCGGGCAAGTGGGAGGGCAGGCAAGCCGATCTGGGGAATGATTCTGTGCAGGTCAGTGGTCGGGTCACCAACGGCAATTCCGGGCCGGTCGTTTCTGGTTGTGGAGTGAACCTAATTTGGTTGAACCCACCCTACTTCCAGTGACATCAGTGACCTGTCAAGCCACGAAACCAACCGCCTGCCACCGCAGCTTTTGAATCAGGCCGGAGCGGGCCCTCGTCTGCCGTATAAAGCCGTCCTGCAATCTTAGCGCTTACCATGTTCCTCATGTGGCTGTGCCTTGTTTCAAGGCAGTGCTGGGATCCGGGGATGAAATAGCTCAGGTTCGCTTTTTGTTGGCGGTCAACATTGCAATTTGATGTGCTTTGGTTAACCCTTTGGAATCCAGTAAAACAGAGCAATTCAGTTCAAGGGTTCGGGTCCGTAACCACAGATACACGAATCCGAATCCCATTCATACCTTGCTTTGTTCAGTCCAACCCCTGTACATCCCTTCTGAAAACATCGAGGAGAGGGGGTGACCTGTGGCGATCTCCATTTGCATTGAAGTTTTCCTGTCCAACTCTCTGGCTGGCTTGGACTGGTGGCTTAGGGATTTGAACCCCGGGCTCTTGTGGAGAAACGGGCCAGCATCCCAGGCCGCCTCCGAACCATGCAAACCAGCAATTGGATTCATTTTGGGTTGATATGGCCCCGTCAGCTTTTAGGGGGCATTTTTCTAGCTTGCTTTCAGGGTGACGTTATTCAGGGCGATTTCTCAGCATCAGGGACCTCTTTCAGGCGGTTGGTTTCCCCTCAAGTCCCCTTATCCAATCAGGTTACGCCTTGGAGGGAAACTGACCTCACTGTTGCCATGTCGTTTGGGGTTTCAGGTTCGTGTTCGGTGCATTTTTCGGTAGGGGGTTGGAAACAACATGTTTCATTTGTGTTTTGCTACCATGCCAAGGGTTGGAGCGTGTTTTTTTTGGCTACCAGACCGTTTGGGCTGGAAAGCCGTGGTTCCACCCGCCGAGGCCCCTTTTGGTGTCCGCCGTGGCGCAGTTGCCCCCGGCGGACCTGCCGATTCCGCCCATGCCCTCCGAGGCGCGAGGCGAGACGAAACTAATGTTGACCCTGGATGAATAAACCCCTGAGTTTAATATGGAAGTGGGGTGCGGGCCCCTCCAAAAGTGGTCTGAATCCCCACTAAAACCAGGGACCCCCCATTTCAATAAACAGGGGTTTATGAATCCGGGGTCAACATTCAGCCGGCGAACCCAGTGTCTTCAACCACAATTGGTTTGGCTTGTTCCTTGGGCACCCCTTGACCCCTTCTATGTCTCTTGAAACCTTTGGTTCCCCCCCCCAAAAAAAACAAAAAGAAAAAAGAAAAGACAAGAACCAACAAAAAAACGAAAAAGGGCAAAAACACACCCGGCAGAATCCCAGGCGAGTGTAATCCTCAAAATTGCACTGGTTTTGGTTGGGGCGGCTCAAAGGGAACCACCAAATCCATAATCTTGAAATTGACACCAACCCACAAAAGTGATACATGTGAAAGGCACCCCCCCCAAAACAAAAAAAGTCACGTTGAGAACCCGCATGAAACCTCACAAAGTACGGATCCACTTGATTTTAGTTGTAGTTTGCTTTGTTTTTCTCGATTCTTTGGAAGTTAGCTTTCATCACCTCAGTGCCCTTGCTGCATTCAAATGAGGCCGCCGCAGGCCAGTGGCACCCTTTCCGCCTGGGCAAAAAAGGAGACACGAACCAGGCTCGAGCTTCAATACAGGATGCCGAGGAGAGGTATTTTCACTCGACAGTCGCTGGAGCTTCCATTTTGTCAAAGGGGAGTTCCCTCCGAATTTGCTGGTTTTCCACCTTCAAGGTATGAACCAAAGCTTTCTGCTGGTTTCCTTTTAAAGCCCACAGTTGGGACCATTAAGAAGCACATTCCCGTCGGAGCCGGGCGCGTTTTTTTTTTTTTTTGAGGCGATCATCGGCCCGACGTTGAAGGACTCAAAGAACTGCTGGCCCAAGGCGTGCGCGCGAGTTGGGCGGGTTGGAGGGTTGGAGTCTGCATGACCCATAAAAATTGGGTCAACGCCCCCATGAGTTTGGGTAGTGACTAATTACTTTTTAAGGGTCATGGAGACTCCAGGTTCTTCCAAAACCGGTGGGGGGGAAGAGGGCAGGAGCCCGGTGGCTGGGCATGGTTTAGACTTGGCGTTCCCAGCCGTTGGGGTGTTTTTAGTTGTTTCTTCCTTGCCCAAAGAGAATCGACCTTTTGACCTTTTGGTTTTCTGGGTTTGGTATATTTTTAGTCATGACCCCAAAAGGTTAACCTTGTATTTCCAGGTCCCTAAAAAACAAGTGAGGTTTTGGTTGTTTTGAGTTGGTTCTGTGAGGGGGGGGGGTCCACTTGACCAATTGAAAGTTGCACTTGTAGCAGGGGATCTAAGGACAGCCCAGTAAACCAATCCTTGGTCCTTGGTCTTCAAAAAGAAACCGAAAGGAGGTTTAAAGAGATTGTTCAATATGTTTCCCGGCAAATTAACGGAAGGAACCCAAGGGGCGAGGTTCAAGATGAGTTTCCTCTAGAACTGACTTGGCCCTTCCCCTGTGCTACATTGGCTTTGCATGTGGTTAGATTGATGCATCCTGTGTGGAACCCTGATGGAATCCAAAATCAACACCCCAACACCCATCGCGCAATGCAAGCATCAAAGCCCGGGTGGGGCATACAAGAAACCCAAGCATCGCGGATATCCGCCCTGATTCATCAGGTGCCAGGGTTTGAGTACGACTCCATGTCGGGTGAATTGTAGTTTACTATTGGGGCGTTCTGGGCAGAGACAAGTTGGGGGTCATGATGGAATGTGCCGAGCAAAGTAACATGACTAACTTTTTCCTCCTATGATTACCATACCTTTTACCTTTGGGCCTGAAACGGTCTTTGTGCGGCCCTTATACTTGGGGCTTTGGATTTGGTTTTGGACAGCCTGGGCTTTTTGGACTTAGTGACCTTCTTTGGCTCGTTGCCTGGGCATCCTCCAACATGTTTGCGTAGCTTCGCTCGCACTGACCTAGGCGTCAGTGGCGGAGTCTTTGCCTGTACAGATGACGCCGGTCGAGAGGGTTCAAGTCCTTGGTAGAAAGATTCGAATGGTGGAACAGAAGGTTTTTGTGAAACTGATGGTAGACAGATTGGAATCCTCGGTTTAATTTTTTATTTTATTTTGGAGTTGAATTGGCATCCAGTCCTGCGACATCCCCGCAACACGTCGCGCTTTCGGCGCAGGAGCGAAAGCTTTTGCGCAAGGACGCGCCCAACATCGTGCTGATTATGACCTTTGTCTTGCGTTTGGCCCTCGCTCTCCAAGCACGCTCAAACGTACCACAGCCCCCACTCAGCCCCAAAACACATGGCACCTTTGTAGCCTCCTCAGTTGTTCAGTGGTTTTCCCCCCTTTTTTCTCCCTTTTTTGGTGGCTGCCCCACTAAAAATTCGTTTTCCCAAGCCCCAAAAAGGGTGTCCCTTTTTTTTCTCCAGGGTCACTGAAAAACTAAGTCTCCGCTTGTGTCGAGGCGTGTGGAACTCGGATTTTTTAAGGGTTGAGACATTTGGCCTGGCGCCTTCCCTTGCCGGATCTGCCTTGCAGCTTTGCGCCTGGTCCTCGCGCCCATGATTTTGGTAGGGGCCCGGGGGCCCCTTTTTTGGCGGAGTCTAAACCACTACTTGAGCCCCGAGCTGGGCAAAGCTACCTCGGCTCAGCTGTCCAGTGGTACCCGTTTTCCCCCGTTTTTTGGGTACTAAAAAGGTGTCTTCCCCAAAAAGGGTTCCCTTTTTTCCCAGGGTCACTCAACAACTGATCAGGATCCCTGAAAGATGTGGGGGCGAAAGGGGCCATTGTTTTCAGAGCCAGCAGGTTCCAACTTGCAAGGCAAACGGGGTTCAGTTCCATTTTTGAGTGGCTCCCAAAAGGTGAACCTGTTCCTTCTTCGTGCCCAAGGGGCAACTGAGAAAAATTAGTTAAATTGTTTCAATATCCGGAGCCCTGGTGGCCTTTGAAGGGGCACCAAAAGGTGGTTGAAGCGAACTAGTTTGAGCAAAAACCGTTCCAAGAGCCCAGCTGCGTCTCAATATGCTGAGAGAGGTTCTATGGCGCACTGTTTTTGAGAAGCCTCCAACACTATACTTGTTTGGTGTTGTTTTTGTTTAACAGGCCATGTCACTCCCTGTTTGGAGGAAACTAAGGGGGGAGGCTCCGGTGGTGGGGGGGGGGTGACGAGGATCTCTTTTGGTTGGGTGACTGGAGCGTTGTTGGTTTCGCAAGTGGCCCACGATTCACATGATACAAGCAATGAGCCTTGTGACTAAATCATGGCAAAAAGCTGTCACCTTTGGTTGGGCAAAGGCAGAGGTAGTTGAGTCCTTCTTCTGAAACCGCAACCCCCAAACCACCAATTTTGTGGCTCAGGGCTAGGTCTTTAAACTCGGAGCCGGTGAGGAACGACGACGTGGGCTTTGGTGCGCCGGACACCTTCGGGGGGCCCATCCACACACCCTCCATGTCTCGAGTGGCCAAAGCCGGGGTGACCTACAACCGCTTCCACACCACGGCCATTTGCTCGCCCACCCGGGCCAGCTTGATGACAGGAGTGGGTCTCTGTGTGTGTGTGTGTGAGTGTGTGAGTGTGTG
>CAUJNA010002001.1:575099-765099 GCA_963377175.1 Effrenium voratum
GACTTCTTGAGATGTTGGAAGGGCTCTGTTTCTCGTATGCCCCATACAAAGAACTATCCACGAGAGAACATCACTATCCCTGAAGAGCCTGTTTAACGTGCTAACTGCTGCTTTCACGAAGGCAATGCCACAGTCGCTGCAGCGTGCCTTCCCTTTAAAGAAGTACAGGCTCCAAGTAGAGCACAATAGTTGACCACGTGTCATGACGATCGTGGCCAGCACTGGGGTTTGTGGGAATACTTGAGTGGTGCTTATGGCAAGTAGCCATCTCCAGCAACGCCAGCAACAACATGGGCCCTACACCGTGAACTGGCCAATGCAGCTGCCTTTTTGAAAGACATCCCATTTTATCCTTAAGGTGCGAATATGGCACGGAGAAATGCGTGGCCTACGTTCATGGGGATCGAACAAAGCACACAACGACTGATGCACCACATACCCACTGGTGCCGATCGGCGCTGATTTTGTCCATCCACAGTATAGCGGAGTTGTGTTCTCTGTTTGCACCTGCTTGGATATCCACCACTTGGCCAAGAAGGTACGCTGCTTTCCATGAGCCATGGGGATTCAAGAAGCATGCTGTGATGTGCGCGGGTTGATCTCAACCACCGTTCTTTTCGAAGACTAGACGCTTCCCCCTGGGTGCTAGGTGTTTTGTGCAAAGAAGGGTGCTGCAAAGAATGGAGAAGTTACCCGTAGAACTCTGTATGTGTGGCGGAACCCAGTTCTTTTTGTAGGTTTCCGACGGAAAGCAACCAATTTGGGGCGCCCTCATTATCAGACAACCCATGTCTCCGTTCCGATCCATATAGTTCTCTTCTCGAGGCATCATCCCCAAGTCAGCTTCCACCATCGCCAAAGTGCTCTCGGGCTACGGCTACGACACGGCGGCCTTTGGCAAGTGGAAGCTCAGCGTGGGTGTTCCCGACGTTCCTTCCTTTTATTGCGGAATATGTGGTTTGTTCTATGCTTGTAATCCGTCACTACTGCTAAATATATTGTTGTTTTTTCAGGGGGTTGGCGTTGGCCAATGGACGGGTCACACTTCAAGGCAAGCAGTGGCTCAGCTTGCCTGAGACGGGCCGGGGGGAGCCTTTCGGAACCCTTCCGCTGCGTTGGGGCCATCCACTTCCTCGGTGTTGCTTTGTCAGAAACCTCTAGCCCTGCGATCAGGTCAAATGGGGACAACAGTCTTTGACTGGTGCTTGATTTGAGCCGCTCCTGAACACGATCAAGGTCAGAAATCGGGGTTGTTTCCCGAGCTGACTTTGATAGGCTTGATAGGGGTAAATAATTGCGACACGGTTGGCACAATCCCCAGATCGGACACGTTGCAGCCATGCTTCATTTCCCCAATGCTCCCCTGCAAGTCAGAAGAGAATCCAACAAAGGGGTCCCAAACAAGAGATTCCTCAAAGAATGATGTTTCGTGTATGGTTCCTGTTTAATGTTGGGGAGTGAGTAGTAAAGGGCCCCCCCCCAAACAAAATGGGGGGGAGTCAATAGAGGAAACTTCCTTTTCTGGGGAGACTCAGTAGTTCTTTGGAAAGGAAACTTCCTTTTCTGGGGAGACTCCGTAGTTCTTTGGAAAGGGAAGCCCTTTTCCTTGCAGGCATCCCTGGCCCCCGTCCTATTTTTTTTCTCAATTAACCCCCCTTAAACAAATCTCATTATTGGTTTCCAGGGTGTTCCCTGTACTACCCCCTTGAAAATTTGGCAGGGTGCAACTTTTAGTAAGGGCAGTCATAAAGAATTTGGCTGTTGGGGACCTCAGTTAAACTTCCTTTTCAGGGACTTCAATCATCATCTCCTTGTTTCTTGTATCTGACAGGCAAGACACCAAAGGTGGACAGGTAGGGTGGTGGTGGTAGGTTGGGGGGGGGCGGGCGGGGCAGAGAGAGACAGGAGTTGCACTGAACTAGGGATTAATTATCAAACCTTTTTTTGGGGAACATGTTTCCGGATTTTTTGCCCCTCACAAAAACTTTTGTGTATTAACTCCCCCTTTTGCTTTTCAGGGGTGTGAATAATTTTGTTTTTTTTTTTTGGTGTATTGACCCCCAATTTATTATTCGTAACCTAACATTAAACTGCAGGGGGCTTTCTGGACAATTTCTTCATTTTTCCATGACCAAAAAAGCAAACTCCTTGCCCTGCGAGACCCGAGGCACAACACGCCGGTCAACGACCTTTTCAAGACCGGGCCCTTTGATCAATATCCAACCGGAGCCCTGACAGCATGGCAATGGGATGCAGGGCATCCAACATGCCGGTTTGTGACAGATTCGGGGGCACCATGCAAGAGGATCCCATCCATTCTGTTTCTTTGACATCCATGTTCGATGGGCTTGCGTGCGCAGTTTGTGCCCACACCAGCTCGAAGACCTCGGTTTAGAGTTTCTTTACATTTTAATTCCTTTTGAGCAGAAACAAAGGAAAGCCCAAACCAACTGTGAAGAATATGGGCGTGGCTCAAAATTAAAGAGCTAGGGTTACGCAGGTGTTGGTCCATGTTTTTTGAGCCACAGCTATGTGGGTCTGGGAATTTTTGAGGGTACCCTTTCCAGGCGGTTTTTACAGGGAGACCAGAAGGAAAGGAAGCCACTCTGCAAAATACCCCTAAACGAAGACACCGATATGGTTTCTTCAAGGGCGCTTGCGAAGAACCACCGTAAGCAAACGTTTGGTAGCATCTTGCATGTTTGCCCTTGGGAAAGATTTGAATTCTACTGGCAGGTTGAGGGTTGCACATTGACCAAGCCATGGGTGCCCTTTGCAGGCGTGCAACGATCCCAAGGATGTTGTGCGTCCGCTCGGGGCATGCCACAAGTGGCAATTACCATCAAATGGAGGTCCTCCGTTTTGGTGGATGCTGAATACTTGATATATCCAGGTGCGTCTTTTTTTTAGGGCATTTTTGGGGGATTGGTTTCAAACAGATGCTAAACGGAACCACCATTTGTGGAGTCCGATTCCTATTTTAAGATTGTTTGGCCCTTAGGAATACAACAGGTAAATAATATCCATTGGTCCATGGACTCGTTGAGGGATGAAAGACGTTGCCAATAGAATTCGCCCTGGATTGCGGTTTGGGACGGCAGATCTCGGCAAGCACACGGATGGACGAAGCCTGTTCGCGCTCTGAAACCATGGGAAGCCATCCTTGGCATGTCCGGGGAATCATTCGCATCCCTTGGAAAGCTTTCGTCTTCCAAACCCCATCAGCTTTCCATGATTGGAAGGAGGGTATTGAACACCAGCGATGGGTTCTAGACTCACCTGGCTAACGTCGACCATTGACGTGTTTGGGGTGTCCAATGTTTTTTTTTTTTTTAAGTGAATGTCTCAAAAGGTGATCACTCCACCCCACCCCGACCCCACCCCCACCCACGCCACCCCCACGCCACCCCCACCCCACCCCACCCCCACCCACCTCCACTCCACCACCCCACGGGTAGACTTGCAGTGCAGGCCTTGGCTTCTCGTACTTCTACGGCTTCCTGGCCGGGGAGACCTCCCAATACGAGCCCCGACTCTTCGAGAACACAAACCCCATCGAGCCACCCAAGACCAAGGAGGCGGGACTATGGTCCGGCGCATTGGACGGGTGCTTTGCGTTCCTGAAGATGTCCAGGGACTCTAGAAAAGTTAGTCCGATTTCAAGAGGGAACCCCTCTAAATAAGTTGGTCGTGGTCATAAATCCACACCTCAACGATGTTTATATCAAGTCTCCCCAATTGAAATTCAAGGGCATGCAACCTTATAGCGCACTTTCATGAAAGCAAGTTGAACATGTCGACCACAATTTCGAGGATCATGCTGGAGAATTCCGCTTGAATTGACCCAGTCCGTTGAAGGGACCGCTGCCGCATCGCCGGTTTAGAGTGGGAGTGGGTTTACATCCGTGGCCTCGGCCGCTTCGCAGCACAGGCTTCGGATTTTGGGGCGGGTGAGGCAGAAGTCTCTCGCCCTGAGTAGGTGTTTTTTTCAGCTTAGTTTCGTTAGAAACATATTCTTTTCAGCTTAGTTTGGATAGAAATCGATAGGTTCCACTGGCATAGGCGGGTTTCATTCTGTGTACCAGGCCAAAAGGACACCTATGGAACCTTAGACTTTTGGGGTTTTGGAGCATGTTAGTGGCAAAGAAGTTTGGACCCTGTTTTGCCGGAGTTGGAGAGAGCAAGACGTTGTCAGCGGCCCCAAACTGCTTGAACATAGTTAGTTTTGAGGTCTCGACAAGTGGAGGCAGGCGAGCTCAACTGATTCTGAGCCTTTTTTGAGATTGAGGGGAATTTGCTTGGTGCCGGTGTTGATGATTGACTGGCAATCGTGGGTGTGGCTTGCGACTCTTCTCTGGGTTCTGGGAATCGCCTATGCTTGTGGCAAGGCCTTCGCAACGTGTTCACTTGAAGGCTTGAAGGAGGAGGTTTGTAATTAATTCTTACAGAAAATGGAACTTCCCCACCCCTACGCGCACAAGTCGCAAGCGGCGCCAGAAGCCGTACCACCTTACGGAGGACATGGCAGACAAGGCCGGGGTTTTCAGCACGACTCATTTGGCGGTGAGTTTACACCGGCCGATTGCTTCTTTTCTGCCTCGGTGTAAAGGGAAGCGAAAAAGAAGCCCACATAGACATTGGGGGTCCCGTTTTCGATGGGTATTTCTGGTGCAAAAGGCAAGCAAAAAGACATCAGATTCTTTAGGTAGGGGCCCGCTTTTTAATTTGACACATACTCGAATAGCCCCAGGTTGCCAATGTTCCTCCAAAAAGGCACACAGCTTTACCTGTTGCTCAAAGTCAACCCGCAAGCCGCTTCCCGTTCTGTAAAGGCGGGCGGAGGTATCAGCAGGAGGGATGGGCCGACTTTGGAGAGCCCGCGACCAAACCCGCGCCTTTCTCTGTTTCCTCACACGTGCGGATCTGCAATTCGACGCTTCAGTCCAGGGGTGCTTGTACATACCCCTTTGACATACCCCTTAGACAAATGAACCCAAAAGGCCTGCTGATGTTCACACCCCTCTCCCCAAAAGGGGTATATACAAAGGGTTATATACATATGTATATATATATATACCCCTTATAAAGCGGGTTGGAAACCACGGAAGCCAAGGGGTATGAACAACGGGTATGTACTTCCATCCTTAGATTCAGGCGGTGAAGTTCATCAAGGATAATCGCGCTTTGACCCCGGACCGGCCCTTCTTCATCTACTTCGCCCCGGGCGGTACCCATGGCCCTCACCACGTCTTCAAGGAGTGGGCGGACAAGTACAAGGGCAAGTTCGACATGGGCCGCCCGCCGGGAACGACCAAGAAAACAAGGATCTTTGCTGTCGTCCCCGCCGCGCCAAATGACAACCACAAAAACAAACCCGCAGGTATCAATCTCTGGCCCCAATGGCTGGCCGCAATGGCTGGCAAATAACCCCAATTGGGAGGTCATTCCACAGCCCAAGCCATTTGGGGGTCCTGGGGTATGTCCTTCTTCCTCAGGCCTTTGCGGTAAGCTTTAGGAACCGAAAATGGAGTGAAGATGATTGGGTGGTGTGCGCACGGAAGTTGCGTTTAAGAATAAGGTTTCCCGTGAAACCGACAATGGTCCGCAATTTTGGAACTCCAGCCGCCGGTGGCTGATGGGCATTCGGAGAAGTTTTGGCGAGTGGTTGGGGCACTTGCTGTAGATGCGGGTTACGGGGATGACAACACCAGAATGGTTTGGAGCGCCAGCTGCCCACTGTAACTAGGTCCCCCATTTTTTTGGGGTAGGGTTCCCCTACTAAGATAGACTACAGAAAAAAAAGCTTGGTACCCGTATTCTAACCTCTCTGCGGGAGGACCTAGGTGGGAAGTGTCCCATGGCGTGTCTTTTTAAGGATATCGTACCCTTTTTGGGGGGCGTGGTTTTTTTGTTAATATATGATTATTATTTGTTTCATGCGTGTTTGGGTCGACCAGTTTTTGTTTTTGTTTTCTTTGGCCGGGCTTTGAAAAAGTGACTCTGCCCACAGGAGCCTAGCCTCTTGAAACCGGCGCAAGGTGTCACGCAGTTGGCTTGTAAGGCTGGGAGGAGCTCCGCAACATCACGTACCAGAAGCAGAAGGCCGGCGATTCGATCAGAGCCTCGCGCGCGTTGTTTTTTTGCTTTTTGGCTTTTCCCTTTCCAAGCCAAAACAGGTACCTTTTGCCAAAAGAAGCAAAGATAAATAGAACATTGTCTTTACAGAAAGGCTTGGAAGCATTAGAATGAAGATTAGCCATGACTCACCAGATCTCAGGATTTGAAGTCTTATTTGAATCATTCCTTGGTTCTTCTGTCTTTTTATTCATCATCTTGCATCTCTTTGTATATCTCTCTTGCCTTTGGAATTCCCAAAGCACAGACGCCCACAAGGAACCCCACGAAGCCACTTCAAGAGGAATGTCAGAACTTCCTCTGAGGCAATTCACTTCGAATGGGTACTGACTCGAAAGACAAGGTAAACTCACCTCACTTTCTGAGTTCATGAACTTGGGAAGACCATATCAGTGGTGAATATAAAGTTTGGACTTTTTTTGGGCCATCCACTCAGCAAGTGAGTCACTCCTTGAGTTCATGAACTTCATATTTTTTAGGGAAGACAATTTTAGTGCGGCAAACCATAAGTTTGGACTTGTTTTTTGCCAGTCCCCTCGATCGGAAGTGGGCAAAAAACGAAATCCAGCTTGGACCCCCTTTTTTGCGAGTTGGAATGGCCCCTATAAAGCATCCAATTACAGGGTATTTCTGGTCAGAAAACCATGCCTTGTGGCTTCCTTAGGGAATCCCTAAGTTCAGGCCCACTGTCCTACATGTCCGTGGATCAAACATCCGTACCCAAAATGGAACATTGGTGAATGCAACAAAAAGCTGAATCCTGCGGTCCAAAATTCTTGGTGGTTTTGTTTTGACCCTACATATCTTTGGTGCATTTTGCCAAGGGATGTTAGGACTTTAGCTTTTTGCAAACATTTTGCCAACTCATGAATTGGTTTTCCGTATTAAACCACCAGTTGTCCACTGTTCGCAGAGCAGGAAGCGAAGCCCCGCAGGCCATGGGCTGGATCCCTGACACGGCGAAGCTGACGGCGATGGACGCCACCATGGCGGCGCGGCGAAAAAGGGGCCGGGGCCTGCGGCGAATCCGCGCTCAAAAACTTGACTGCTATTGCAGGGGTCCCTATATTTCCCTGTTTGGCTCTTTTAAACATCACCTTGTTGGCCCATGAAAGGTGAGTATCCCTTGGTGGGGGTGACTCGACTATGAATTGTCATGGGGAACGTCCTCCCAAATGGTTGCTGGACATAAATCCCCACCTAAATGATACCAGAGGGCCCCTCCAAAAAAAAAACATGCCCAGGTTTATAAATCTTGACTGCTATTGGGCAACGGATCTTTAGGCTTTAACTTTTTGGTTGAAATCAAGTTGGGTTTTCCACTAAACCCCCAACAAGTTTTCAACTTTTTGCAGGGAAAGGTCAACCCAACAAGGGCTTAGGTTCCACGGTTGTCCCGAACGAAGCGGATTGGGAACCAGTTGGAAGCCCCACAGGTCATCAGGTTGATTCAGGGGGTGGCTCGGGGGCCAAGGGTTTCGGTTTTTCCTCAAGGGGAGGGATGCTCGGTGGGGCCAAGCAGGGGGGGTCTTTTTGCCACCTTCTGTGGACCATTGATCGACCCCCTCGTGAAGGATTCCTTTTTGAGGGGGTCGGCAAATTTTCTCAGAGGTCGCAAACAGCCCCTTCTAGGGTCAAGGAACTGAGGAACCAACGGACGCCAAGCTGCCAGGCCAGTTCTGGGGCCATGTCAGGTTTTTTCGAAGAGAAATGGCGGTGAATTTGGTTGAGCACCGGGTTTTCAGGTTGCTTTTGTCGGGTTGAAGCGCAGGATTCGAAACTGGGATGAGCGCAACCCTCAGGGAATGACCCAGGGGTTTTGGGGGAATGAACCAGGTCATTCCCTCATTTTCTGGGAACCAGCAAGCAACAAACTGCTGGGGGCTTTGGCGACGTAAGCATGTCTGAGCATGTCTGAGCATGTCTAAAAAATTAGGACTTGGACCCCAGAAGTAGCTGTTCTTTTTGTTGCCCTTCAAGCCTACCCCAGGACTAGCTTTTGCCAACTGGAAGCCATGAACCCAACAACACCTCCCCCCCCTTTAGGTGAATCGGGGTTTGAGGAATGCCTCAAAGAATGCACTACCCAAGCGAATCAACCGGATCTGACCTTTTAGTCTTCCCTTTCAAGTTCCCATGTTTAGACATCTTCACGAGACGGTTGACCTGGGCGCGGCTTTTGTAGGGACCTCCCCCCCAAAAACAACAACAACAAGATAAACAAAAAGTCACAATGAATTTCGGTGTTCCTTTTGGCTTCCTATTTTTTCAATCCATCCCACCAACAGGGTAGCAACTCAAGATAGACACACCCACCTGGGTAGCCTCATAGGAGTCCTTTTTAGGTTGGTTTGGTTGAAACTACATGGCACTGACTTCAGTGCGGTTCTCACGCAACTTGCTTGTTTTTTAAAACCATGTCCAAAATCCGAAGTATCCAAAAAGCAGCTGTTGAGGGCTGCTGGCAGAAAATACAGGTCCTGGGTTCTCTATCCCCCCTGGACGCCTATGCTTCACCTGACCTATTTCTGGGCCCCTTAGGAACTGGGGCTTTCAAGTACCTACACCCCTTGTACCTACCCTTCTGAGGGCGTCCAACTAATTGTTGGCCCCACTGGACGGAGACTTGTAACCATGGCTTTTTTGGGGTACCATGGCTACCCACTGGCCGGAAACAATCATGTTCCTCTTGGTTTGAGGGGTGGTTTTGGTTTGAGGGTCGTTCTAATAGTTCCCCTACACCGGCAAATGAATCCACTGGCCAGTTGATTTTCCCCAGTTGATTTTCAAGGGGATCTATCACTCCTGGATATTTTGCCCAGGGAACTTAAAAGCAAATGGAATACGGGGCGCCCCCTTTTTTTCGGGAAGGAGCCCCAAGAAGCCCTAGTACTCTCAACTACCCCCCCCTTGTGCCTACCCTGTTGGGGGATTTTGAAGATATATTTTTCTTCACTGTTCTTGGCATGTTTTTTTTTGTTTTCTTCTCTTCATTTTTAGTAGGGGGCTGCAACAAACAGTCGGTTTTTTTGCAACCATACCAAGAGTTGTGATTTTTTTCTCGGCTTTCCCAAACCAAGTTCTAATGGTTCCCTCCGGCAAAGGAATCCACTGGCTAGGGGCGCCCCTTTTGGCCCCTTTTTGCGGGCGCCAAGGAGAAGTGGGAGCACATCCCCGCGCAGCACCGCGCCTTCCAGCTGCGGCTTATGGAGGTCTACGCGGGATACCTCGCGCCTGAGCCAGCGAGCGAGCGAGTGCCAGCGGCGTTTGGTTCGGTTTGCCCATTTGGTTTATAAGGGTATTATAAGTTATAAGTGTTTGGTTTATTGGTTTATTTTGGTTTATAAGAGTTTACCCATTTTGTTTATTTGTTTGGTTTATTTTGCAAGTTCCACGGATTCAGTTGGCTTATTTTGGGGTCTTCCTGTAGATGTGGGTCAAGGGGATGAATGCAGCTGTGTTTGGTTCGGTTTGCTCGTGTTTTCTAGACTAGGTCTGCTGGTTTAATATGGGTCTTCCTGTAGATGTGGGTTATAAGTTATAAGGGGATGACTCCACCAGAATGGTTTGTTGTTCCTTTGGTGGATTGTGCTTGGATGTTAGGACTTTTCCAAGAGGGCTCAACAGCAACCAAGTCTTTTGGAACCCAACAAGGAAATAAGGCATCTCAACTTTGTCGCATTTTGCTTGGATGTTAGGACTTTAACCTTTTGCCAACTAATGAATTGGTTTTCTGTATTAAACCACTAAAAGCTAAACTTTCAGCAGGGGAGCAGAAAGCAACCGAGGTTCGGTTTTCCCCTTTTTCTAGACTAGGTCCACTGGTTTATAATACCGTCAATGGTCCGTAATTTGGGGACCCCAGCCGCCAGTGGCTGATGGGCATTCGGAGAAGTTGTGGCGAGTGGTTGGGGCACTTCCTGTAGATGTGGGTTATAAGGGGATGATTTGACCAGAATGGTTTGGAGTGCCAGCTGCCCACCGAGTCACTGTAATACTAGGTCCCCCAGCTGAGGGTTCCCCTACTAAAATAGACGCCAGACAAAAAGAAACTCCCTTGCTCGTGGTTTCCTTTTAGGCTTTGGGCCTGAGTTGACCCGAGAAAAACCATCCAACTGGTGGTTTCCTTTTAAGGGTTTGGACCAATGAGACATGGGTTCATTCCATGTCTTATTCATTCCCTACAAACTTGCACCGATCGCAAGTTTTTGAAAATACCCTTCAGACGATTCCATGGAAGCTCTCAGGACCCCGAAATGGAAGATTGGGTTCCATTTACAGGATCAGCCTTGTGGGAGCAACTAGCCCTCGTGACAAATGAAGGCGGAGAGCACTTTGCTGTTTTGAACTTCTGCATGAGTAGCTTTCTTGATTCATGTCGCAAATCAGTCTTTCATTGTATGCCTTTCCTGAACTCCATGCCAACCATTGTTCCCTGGTGTCACCTGGATTGGATCCGATTGACCTTCTCAACTGCTTTCATGAAGTAAACACTGCCTTTGAAGAGTCGCGGTTTGCCTCTTCGGGCAGGGATTTGGCAGGGGCTGGGAGGGGATATATCCACAAAGGATCCTTTCAAATCCGCTGGTTTTTCCCTTACTTGGCTCAGAGGGGGTGCTTCCATGTGCGTTTCAGAATATGTTTATTTCCCCCTGCCGGTTTTCAAGAAAGCCTGTTACTACTTGGCATATGTTACTGCGATTTTGTCCCAGGAACCTTGGCTTAAGCCATTGGAGGCGGAGTATATTTTCTGTGGCCAGGGGCGCCGCTCCCTTTCTCAGGAACACACCGACACGCAGCACGGAAAGATCTTGGACGAGCTGGAGCGCCAAGGCACAAGCCGGGCCATGACGAGAAAAGCGGCCCACCTCTCAATCCAGACCTCCAGCGGTGCATAGGTTAAGTTTGTTCGGTCGTTTTTTTTTTTTTTGTTCTTTTCTTTTTTCTGGAAGTGCCACGGGCTCTTCAACAACACCGAGGGGACTTAGCAATGTCACGTTGAGAGAATGATCCCACTTAGTTATCGCTAAGCCCGGCATTCAAGGGATTCTGGTACAAAAGCCTAGGAGTTCTGACGAACATAGCTATGATGGGCTTCTGGCTCATCCAAATCAACTTAAGCAGCTGTTTTTTGGCCCGCAACCATGGATGCACCTGTAGAGCTATTCAACAACACCTAGTGAGTCGCGCAGCGAGTTGCCAGGAACAGCTGGTGCAACAAAGAGCTGGTTGGCCCGACACGGGTAAATCCAAATTGGTTGAGTCATAGTTGGTTTACCTCTTTTTGGATTTTGTTGATTTTTCGCAGGGGGCTGCAAACAACTGTCAGTCTTTTTTTTTCAAGCCCATGCCCGTTTGGGTTGTAAAGCAGCTGTTTGTCTGGCGTTGAATGGAACCACCAGGGCTCTGCAACAATATCCAATGCTTTGTCATCTCCTTTGGTTGTCAAAGGGGGCCCCCCAATAGGGCCCCCCCAATCTCAATAGGGGCTAATAGCGACTAATAGGGTCTACTAGCGGCTGACAGGGCTCCTTTTCTCGGGGTAGGGGGCCCCTAACCAGCATGGGATTCTTGTTGGTTTACCTGTTCTGGCGTTGTATGCAATCTGGGTGCATTATAACGACCTCACACGACCGAACTCACCCCAAATGGTGGTTTATGTGGGGAATGGCCCCCCAACCTTATTTCAGGCTGGTGAAATGAAAATTCACCCAGATGCAAAATTATCCACCACCCTCTTACCCCTAACAACTCATGGGAATTTCGTTGGTTTTTACCTGATCTGGTGTTGAAAATGCAATTTTCCCACCGGGGCTCTTCAACAACATCCAGTGATTTGTTGTGTAAATCGAATTTTCCACAGCTCTTCAACAACATCTAGTGATTTGTCAACACCATCCTGGGTCATTTCCCAAAGGTGTAATTCCAACGTGTAATACCAAAACCCTCAGATTCTGGCGTTGAATGCAATCTTGAGCCACCACGGCTCTTCAACAAAACCACCAGCGATTTGTCATCTCCTATGGTTGTCAAAGAGGGCCCCAGGTTGTCAAGGGAAATATCATAATTCACCCAGATGCAATTTTCCCATCAGGGCTCTTCAACAACACCTTGATCATCTACATCCTGGGGGACAACGGCGCCAGCGCAGAGGGCCTTCACGGCACCATCGACGAGCTCCTGGCGGAGAACGCTTTGGCCAGCACCTCGGCCATCAACATGGTGCACCAAAATGGTTCCCCTTGTGGTTTCCTTTACTCGGGAACTCCTTTTGACTGCCATTGGGTTGGATCTTTAGACTTTAACTTTTTGGGAAATAAGGGTGTTTTCTGCTAAACCATGCAGGGGGGTCAGCAACCAAGTCCTAGGTTCATTCCCTCAAACTCCAGTTTACTAGTAGGGGGGTGTCCCTGGGCGTGGGGATTCATCGCTTTTGGAGAACACCCCATATTGAATACTAGGTCCCCCAGCTAGGTGCCCTGTCACCGTTTCTTTTTTGGTTGGGAGGGTCCCCCTACTAAAATAGACTACAGAAAAAAGTTGGTACCCTTATTCTAACCTCTCTACTGGAGGACGTAGGCACGGGCAACCCTCCCAACAATTCACATGGAACCGTTCGACGTAAAATGAGTCCTGGTTTGGACCATCTTCCGTTTAAAGGGACCCCGAACGTCAGGTTCCATGTGTATTGGTGGGAGGCTTATCTTCCGCAAAGCTTTTCTGTCACACATCACGTTTGCGGAGGTTCATTGTAGCTTTGTTGTATTTTGCTTGGATGTTAGGACTTTAGCTTTTTGCCAACAAATAGGTTTTCCGTATTAAACCGCTAAAAGTTAAACTTATTTTGAGCAGGGGAGCAGAGTGTGCAACCGAGGTAGCATGTCTCATGCATTTGCTTCCCTTTCATCGTTTCAGGATAGGCTTCTTCATGGACCTGGCGCGGAAACTAGTCTTGGTTTCTCTTTCAGGTTGGTGGAAACCCATTGGGTCCCTCGGCAATTTTTATCTGCGTCCCCTTGGACCCAGATAGGGTCCGATCTCCGATCTCCACTACAAGTCAATTCAAAGTTTCAAGCAGATCTGACCACACACCCTGGCTAAATTGCGGCAAAAATACCGCGCTCTCCTGGTAAATGTTGACCCCGGATTAATACACCCCTGTTTATTAATCTGGGGGTGTCGCTCACTTTTGGAGGGGCCCCCACCGCCATGTTTATCAAAAACAAGGGGTTTGTTAATCCGGGGTCAACGTGAAAACCGCGTTAACGCCCGATGATTCGCAGTAAAATGGCCATGGGGCATAACCTATGGCTCCATTTTGGGGTGGATGAACATCCATTTGCCACCTATTTTGATGCTCACAGCCAAATCCATGGCTCTCCACGCATCCCGCGCCGCATCCCGCGCGAAGATCGATTCGCGCCTGGCCACCGAGGCACGGCGGACCAGCAGATCGAAGTCCTGAACCGCGACTTTGGGGGACTCGATGCCCTAGGCGAGGCTGCGTATGATTTTTTTTTGGTGCGTGCTGGGGTCAAAATGTGGACGGTTTCAGAAAATGAGGTTGTTTCCCTGAACCCACAACTTAGGGGGTGACTTTGATCATGGGAAAATCATGAGGCCAGGTGTGTGTGTGTGTGTGCCAAAGCTTCAAGGCGTGGGTGTTTGGGTGTTTGGTGCCTCAGGTTCTGCAATCAGTTTGTGCGAGCGTGTCGGTGCGCCGCGTGTCTTTGTGGTTGTGTTTGTGTCTCTGCTAACTAGGAAGCTGCATCCAGAGTGGGGAGGTAGGAACCACGGGAATCAGGATGCAGGCGGGTGCCAGGTAGGAGCCATGGGTATGGCACGGAAGAATAAAGCCCTGTGGACCTGGACGAAACTAGTTCATGCAACAGGTGGCGTAGCGTGTCTTGCCAGAACGTGGGCTGCTGCTGTGACCAGACGGACTGTTGGATTTAGTTCCGCCGAAGGGACCGTTTGAAAGCTGCTTGCACTTGGCCTGTTGCGCGGGTGCAAGCTAGGCAGCAAGCACGTGGACAACATGTACCATTCCTCGTGGGCCTGGGCGCTGGCGCCTTGGTTTCTTGCAGCTCGCAAAAGGGTTTGCCTCAATGTAAACCCCGGATTACTAAGCCCTAGTTGATTTGGATCGGGGGGTGTCCCCTTTTAGTGGGATTCAGACCACTTTTTGGAGGGTTGCCACCACCCTATGGGACGGGTTCTACTTAGATCCTGGGTCAACATTAGCCATAGCGCCTGGCGCTCCTCAAGGCGATGTTTGCACGTGGCAAAGCAGAAGGCTGAGGGGTTCGATTCAATGGCATCCATGGCCTGTAGCATGTTTGCATCCATGGCAGGTCAAGCGGAAAGGTGGAAACTCAATTCTTCAGTTTACAGGGTTTGGCTTTTTGTTGGTGCCGCCCGAAAGTTTGGGTTTCTGAATGTTTCAAAACAGTGGTGCGAAATGGATTTCATCCCAGCAACGCGATTTGGACCCCCATAATGGTTTCCTTTGGATGACCAACAAAAAAGGCACCGAGAGTCAAAAAAGACGAGCCTCCCAGTTGAAACAGCTGGCCTGCCCTTCAACATGTAGTCCCACCCAACCGGAAGGCAAGAAGGTCAAGCAGGTGAAGGGGTCCCTGCCCACCGGAATGATTGGATCCCCCTATAAACACCGACGAACAATGCTTCCAACCATGGCTTCAAAGCGGTGGGAACTGGATTTCGTGCATCCGCGGTATTTCGGCACATCCCCCGGCCCCTTCCCCCATTGGCCAAGGACACGCCCTTCAAGAGCACCAAGTTGGTAGCCGCACACTTCGGCGGCACTCGGACGCCCATGTCCATATGCTGGCCCAAGGCAGGGAGCGAAACTGGGCGGATTGTTTCACTGGGGTCTTTCCCTCCAAGCTTTGCGCGTTTTCAGTGTGCAAGATGAGATTTCTGTGTACCCCAGGTGTGGGCCATGGATCGAATGTTGAAAATGGGAGAACAACTGGTGGGTAAATGTGGCAATTCTTTGGACATGTTTCCTTGTTCGGTGTGTGTTGTTCAATTATGGCTTCCTGGATGTTCTAATGTTCTAATGCTGCAATTTGCACGACGTACAGGTTCAGAATTATATAGTTACCTCCGTCCAAACAAGCGCCACGTTGCCATCGGCACAGATGAGCGAAGTCAAGCCGCCAGGTGATCAAGCCTGACCCCACACCGCGCAGCCAGTTCCACCATGTGTCGGACATTGCCCCCACGATCTACGAGGCTCCTGTGCTATTTCAATGCTTGTCGGTTGAAGTCGGGTGGACTTGCTCGTCAATGACTGGGCAAAATCCAGAACAGGGGATGGTGTTATTTAATGTTCCTTGCTTTGTGACAGCATATAAAGTTACCGTACTTTGCGCTGTTCCAGTGGATGTATGTGCTCATAGACACAGTGAAGCCAAAACCAAGACCGAACACAACACTGCACTACATATGTTCTTGTTTCAGTGCAAGCATAAGACAACACTGAAACCAAAACCAGGACCCAGAAGGAAAAAACAACAATTTGTTGATGTTGAAACGCATGTGGAAACATGAACTGTGTTGGCAATGCTTGACCATAATGGCGCATGCCATTTTGGCTCAAGCTTTGCCCTGGGTTCTTTGAACCCAATTTGTGTGAAAAAAACCCCGAACTAACTCCGATCTAGCAATGGCTTCCTCGGCAACCTCGGCAACCTCCTTCGAGCTGATTGAGGACCAGAAGCTCACCGCGGAGGAGGTGGAAATGGCCAGCCAGGAGGCCCAGGAAATTCGCACACGCGAGGCGGCAGTGGCGGCCGGCCTGGTGTTGGACGAGCCCGAGGCCCCCCCGTCGGCTTCGGCTACCGACGTGATGAACGACCTCTCCAGTGCACTGGAGCGTCTCCGTGTGGCTTTCTCCACACCGACTTCCGGCTTGGGTGCCCCTGGCCCCGCCGAGGAGGAGGACAAGGACATGGAAGATGCGGACGCCACGGAGCGGGCTACTCCACCAACGAAGAGGCTGAAGGGTTTCGTGGCGGCTTCCCAGAAGACCACGGCTCAGGTGAACAAACCGGTCTCCCTTGTGCCGGTGGAGGGCCGTCCCGGCTACTTCAAGTTAGTGGACCTCCCAGACCTCTTCCCGGTCCTTCCGGCATCGGCGGCCACGTTGCTGAGGGACGTCACGGTGGAGGAGGCGGTCTCCCTGTTCCACAAGTTTGTCGGGAAGAATCTCACGGAGGACTTGGTGATTCGCATCCTGGAGGCCTATGTTCCGTGCATTGGCACCCAGCGGATGCACAGACTCGATGCCGGCCACTCAGAGAACAAATTGGTGGCCGGAGGCAGCCAAGCAATGCTGGGTCTGCCCGGGCAAGGAGTTCGTCCCCTTCCAGGCACCCTCGGCTACCTACGAGGCGGACGGCGTTAAGTACAACCTGCTCATTGTGGAGGGCAAGCCGACCTGGATCCAGCAGCGGGAAGGGGGAAGCCTGGGTGCCGCTGGCCCCGGTGGTACCCGGGCACAGGCAGACCGCAACCTGGTGGACGGCACGGTCCTGGGGAGAGCTCCTCCGAAAACGGACACGGCAGAGGAGATTACCATGGCAGACGTGGTCCCGCTCAACAGGCGGGTGGACATCCGGCAGGAGATCCTGTCCATGGAGGCGGACGATGAGGCGTTGAAGGTCCGGGAGCACCAGGAGGTCAAGGTCAAAGTGCAGCGGTCCCTGAAGGAGGCGGAGGCTCAGAGCTTCCAGCTCTACCACCCCCAGGTGGACCAGGCGATCCGGAAGAAGGAGGAGCTGCATAAGGCCTTGAGGGAGCACCGGGAACCGACCCCGGAGGAGTCCTCGGCCAGGCAGCGGCACAAGGAGTTGGTCACGGACGAGATGCTGGACAATGAGATGGCTATCCTGGCGCCTCTCCAGGAGGGCATGCAGGCCCTGCCGTCAGAGGAGGTGGCCAATGACCCTCAGGAAGGTCAACCTGGAGCGATTCAAGGCCAAGCTGCGAGATCAGTACCTGGAGGGGAAGGGCGTTGACGCCAGCCAGGCACTGGCTGAGGCGATGGGCTCCATCCAGGCATGGATGCTTAACCACACCCTCAAGCCCTTGGAAGTGTCGGCGTGGCCAAATGATCTCAGGCAGGCACTGGAGAGGGGGCTGTTCTGCCCCCTGGAGCTGGATGACCCCGAGGACATCCCCAACGTGGGTGACATCAAGGAGAAGTATGTCCCCTACATCAGGAGGCTCAGAGAGGCGCAGAACCCATGGAACCAGGAGGCGCTTGGAGATGCCCGATCTGGCGACACCGGCCCCCCCCAAGGGTGCCACTGGCCCCGGGCAGGACCAGTCAATGCCACAGCAGGACCTGAACTCGGAGGAGGGCAAGCTGTCCCTGCTCCTCTGGGCGATGAAGAGGCACCAAGGCGAGCTACGGATGTTTGGGGGGATCTGGAAGAAGCACTCAAGCGGTGAGATCCCCAAGGGCGCGGACCAGCAATTCAAGCTCACTCCGGAGGAGCTTCTGGCCCTGGAACGCAGGACCCACCCACTCACGTGCGAGCAGGACCACATCGACCCTGTCATCTACACGGCCTTGGAGATCCGAGCGCGCGAGCGCCCGGCGCCGGAGCAGGTGGTGGGGATCTTCTGGGCGAAGGGCGATGGAGTGTTTTGGACAAGGCAGACGAGAACGTGGGACCTGCCGAGCCTGACGGGGGTGTACGCCCACAGGTTCACCTTCAAGTACATCTACTCGGCCTGGACCACCTTCCCGCTGATCGTGAAGACGCAGCGCCGGGGCCGCAATGCGGAGGGCTCGGCCTCGGACAAGTGGATGGGCAACATCCTCCAGATGAGGAAGGAGGCGGTCCCCTTCCTGGAGAGCCTGGGAATCCCCAAGCCGCGCAGCAAGGCGGAATGGAGCTACATCTTCAAGGAGATGGGGACGTTTCTGGCGGCCAAGAATTTCATCGTTAACTGCCCGTTGCCGGTGATGGAGATCCCAGTGGCCCCCGTCCACGACAGCAAGGAGGCGCTGCGTTTCAGGGCGGTCTGCGACGAGCGAATCACCCTTCCGCTGTCATCGTTGAGGGCTTTCGACTCGGTGTACACCAAGCTGGTGTCGGGCCTGAGTAAGTCCTCCATGGTGGAGGTCAAGGTCAACTGGCGTTGCAACGTGGTCCATGACTGGGTGGAGCAGGTCCCGCAGGAGGCGGCGGGGGCCCTGTACGACCGGTTGGGCTACTCCCAGGACCTTATCAGGCAGCTGGGTTGCTCCCCCCCCTTGGGTGCCTCGGGGGAGGAGCGGCCAAGGAATCGGACCCCAAGGCCAAGATTCTGGGGGGGGCGGACACCACGCTCCGCACGCCGGACCAGGGCACCAGGCGGTACCCTCCTATCACCACGTCCACGGTCACGGCGGTCGCGGGCCGGAAGCACATCAACAAGCACTTCCCGAAGGAGACGAAGCACGTGTTTTGGGCCTCCGTGGAGTGCGGCCTGGTCCTGCCCAGCATCAGCGCCTGGGAAGTGGTGGGCAAGGAGAAGTTCAAGACCACCGGGGGCTACATGTGCAGGTTCTGCAAGGGCTTCTGGAGGGCGAGCCGCGGGGGGACCAGGCTGCTCCAGATCACGGGGTGGCACAAGGACAAGGCCACATGCCTGCAGCTGGTGATGGACGAGCCCCCGGAGCAGCTATATAATCAGTGGATCCGGGACAGGATGGAGTTCTACAAGCGGGTGGAGCCGACGGAGCCTCCCAGGGACGAGCGGCTAGTCCTTGGCGATGCGAGCACCCCGCGCATGCGCTTCAGCTCCTCGAATGGCCTGGGGGATGTCTCCACTGCCTTGTGGTCGGTCATCTTGAGCAACCCGGAGAAGTCAGGGCTGGCGGCCATCCACTCGGTGGCTAAGGAGGCGATCTTGAAGGGTGAGAGCCGCTAGGTCGTGTCTCACAGCCTTTTTGGATGGGGAGTCGTGAGATCTCTTCCCACCGGGACTTGGGTGCCTCTGGCCCCGTCTCGGGTGGGGGGAGGAGTAAGGGTGTCCCCTGTTGGGTTCTTCTTTCACCTGGGTTTCCCCCCCTGTTCAACGCGTCACGACTGCCGGTTTGCCTCGATCTGGAGGCTGCACGCTTTGGCTGCCCCAAGGACGGGCCATGTCGGCCACAGTTTGGAGAAAGTGGCTGCGGCTGACTCTGGGTTCCCTGAGGTCCCCTTGGGGGTTTTGGGGAATCCCCCGCCGGGTTGGTCTTCCCCCCTCCGTGGTCCTTTTTGGGGATTTCCGGGGGTTGACTTTTGGGTCCTGTTGGGCTGCATGTGGCCTGCCTGCCCCATTTGCACTCGGCATCCTGTGGGGTTGGAACATGCGTGCAGTGTGCCGCGGTTGGGTCCCGGCCGTTCAATAGGAGGCTCGAACCCCCCATTTTCATCATGGCTAGGGTCTCTGCAAAGTTTCTTTTGCGCCCGCCTTACACTCGTCTTTGGGACCGCATTCCAAGGGTCCTGTGGGACACGTTGGCGGATGAGTCCTTCTCCCCGAGACAGACGGACGGGGAGCTGCTGGTTCTGATGTGCCTGCGCCATGGCACGGCAGAGGAAGGCAGCTGGGCGGGGAGCCGGCCATCCGCTTCGCTCAGATCCTGGAACTCTCGGGCATTCCGGTGGGCCAAGATGACCAAGTGGTACCAACGGACTACTTCAACGGCGGCGTCGGCGGCGGGCAGGCTTCCCCAGCCTTTGTCCGCGGCGGACCTGGCCGACCTTTGGGATAGCCTATGGTTCCTCCTCATGGCGGCTACGGATGGCAAGCCGAGCGAAAAATTTCCCCGCTGGAGAATGAATGGGACCGCCAGGACCAACTGAGGTGGTTCTCGCGAGATGACCCGCCCCCACTCCAACAGCCGGAGCTTCTGAAGTGGAGGCACTGGCGGCCCGGGAAGATCAGGGAAATGGAGCCCACGACCCAGAGAGCGCTGGAACTCCATATGCGCGGGAAATGGGCGGAACGGCTCCTTGCCCACTTCGCCCCCTTTGCGGAGCACATTGCATACATGCAGGACATCCTGGGGGAGGACTTCCGCAAGGAGGCATTGGACCTCTTGGGGGACAGCAGGTTCCGGACGCTCAGGCAACATTGCCTGGTCTACGAGAGTCTCCGCAAGAGAGGCTTCACCGTCATTCCTTGGCAGGAACGACATGTCCGCTCTCTCCTCAACCAGCTCGCCGAGGAGGAGGTCACCCCGTGTAAGTTGCGGCAGGTGTGGAACACCCTCAAGCGGCTCTCAAAGACCTTCGGATTGCTGAAGATAGATGAGCTCCATCGCCTCAAGTCCAAGAAGAGCTCATTGGAAGAGGCGCTCACGGACACGGTCACCAGGCCACAGCGTAAGGCGGTGGTTCCCAGCAAAGAGGTCATTTGGGCTCTGGAGGAGGGGGCCGGCTACGATTGCCTGGGTGCCACCGGCCCCGGCACGCAGGAGGCCCCGGGAAAGAGCAGACACGAGGTGCTGGACGCTTTCATCCTGGGTTTCGCCCGGTTCCAGGTGGGTTGCAGCGCTCGCTTCAATGACCTCCAGCACGTTCACCCCAAGGACCTTATCCACACCAGCAACACTGTGGAGCTGAAGGCCTGGCAGACCAAGACGGTCTCTGCAGCACGAATCAACCGCAACCCGGTCCCCTTGATTGCTCCGAAGTACAGCTTCACGGGAATCCCCTGGTGGACTACCTGGGTGGCCTCGGTAAGGCGGTTGGTATCCGAGGAGGCATTCCGGGACATGGATTACTTGCTCCCGACGGTGAGCAAAGACTTTGCAGGGCTGATCCCGCGGCCTTCCACACCGGAAAGGGCTCTGAGATGGCTCAAGGATGCTATTCTCCGTCGGGGTGTCACCCCGGGGTTGGTGAAGCCGCTGTCGTGGCACTCGTTCCGGGTGTTCATCCCGGACTGCGCCTTCCAGATGGGGATCCCCCGGGAGCGCCGCATGTACCTTGGCAACTGGCTCAGGGAGAGCACGGCAGATGTCTACGTGCGGGAGAAGCGCAACGTGGTGGTGGAGATCTGGGGCCAGGTAGCGCAGAAGGTCCCCAACCTGAACCTCGGGCCAGGCAGGGAACGCAGGGAGGACTTGAATCACCCGGACTGGGCGGACCCGCTCCCGCCGCCAGCAGTGTGACATCACGGCTCATGGTCAGTGGTGGAACACGGACCCGAGGACACACCAGTGAAGGCTAAGGACCTGTTTCCCGCCAACACCGGACCTCCCCCTTCGGGTGGTGGCGGCGGTCAAACGCACAGGCAACGCCGGCCAGTCCAGAATCCACCTGCTGAATGTCGAAGGCACGGCTGTGGGGTGTGGTTGGCGACCGGCGGCTTCTAAGGTCCAGGAGCTCTCGGTGCTGGACTACATGACGGAGCAGGAGGCCTATGGCAAGTGCGAACGTTGCTTCAAGAGGCATGGCTTCCCGGCGGACTGGGCACTGGAACCTGCGGAGGTCCCCACGCTGCAGGAGGACTCGGACTCCTCGGCGGACTCGGGCTCTGAAACGGATGACTCGGTGGACACCCAGTCGGAGACCGAGGTGGTGGCCCTACCGTTGGCAGCCTAGGTGCCCCCGGCCCTGGCGACCAAGGGGATGGGAGGCCCGGAGTGGGGCTCTGGCCAGGGTTCTCAGCACAGACTGGCATCCTTCGGAAATGGCGGGTGTGCCAGACTGTCCTTCGGAAATGGCGCTATCAGTCTGCACACCCGTTCTTCAGTTTTTGAGATTGTGAGTTGGGTGGCCCATGGGGCCCACCCAGCCTTTGTCATCTGACAGGGGAAGATGAGTCCCTGGCACCAACACACTGCTCGGATAAAAGAGTTATCGCGTGCTTGTGTGTGGTGCCGTTTGGTTAGCTTGCATACACTTTGTTAATGTTGAAACGCATGTGGAAACATGAACTGTGTTGGCAATGCTTGACCATAATGGCGCATGCCATTTTGGCTCAAGCTTTGCCCTGGGTTCTTTGAACCCAATTTGTGTGAAAAACCCACCCACCCACACCAAGGTCAGAGGTCATGGCGGCCAAACCACCGGAGGAGGTCCCAGTGGAGTTCAAGGAGGACGTGGCAAAGTTGCACAAGCCACTGGCGGCCATCCTGGTGGGGAAGGAGATCCCCTGGGCCACCCAGGCGGCTCTGGGCGCATCGGGATACGTCACGGTGGAAGACCTGGCGGATCGCTGGGACACCCTGGCGGCGGCTAGGGAGAATGGTCCCCGGGACCTGGGATTCCGGGATGGGGAGAACGGGTTCAACGCCCAGACCTCGGCCTTCACGGCGATGCGCCTCCTTCAGGCAGTCCGGGTGGCAGCCAGCTTGATCCGGGGGGGCAACCAAGGTGATCACCCGGCGGGCCAGGCGGGCCCGACAAAGGCGCCCTTGGAGGTCCTGTGTGACAGGCGCCAGCTGGAGGATGCTTACGTTGCCACGCATGGGACCCCGAAGCCGAGGTTGGAGTTCCAAGGGAGTGATGGCTACCTCAAGAAGCAGTGGCGCATGATTGCCAAGGGTGAGCTGGGCTACATCCCGGCAAACCCATCGTGCGCGCGCTCCCGGAAGAAGGGGAACGCCCCTCATCCACCCACAAGAAGATCACGGTGGACGGCTGGGACAGGGAGGATGAAGAAGAGGTGAGGAGCCACCCTACATCCCGGCGCCAGCTGGAACGTTTGACGTTTGCACCTAACCTTCAGGACGACGCTCCTGATGTGCACGGCAGCACTGCCACAGTTTGGCAACCTGAAGGTCACCAAGGAGGAGCTGGATGATTGGTATGCCTGGTTCTATGGGGAAGACATCGCCGGCAGGAAGCCTTCCCCGAGCGACACCACCTTGCTGTTTGCAGAGCGCAATGCATGGCGCAAGATCCACGAGATGGTGCACCAGGGTACCACTCTCTCCGATGCCCTCAAGAATATCAGGGGCGACTTCCTCTTCTGGCAACGGGAGGTCTATGAGCACCTCAACAGGGCGCTGGAGAAGGGGAAGAGCAAGGGCAAGGCACCCAAGGTGTGGCAGACTCAGTGGGAGAAGCCCAAGAAGGGGGGGAAAGGCTCCTGGCCCTCGGGGCCGACCCGGTCCAAACCGAAGGGCAAGGGCGGCAAAGGGAAGTCCCCCAACACCCCCTCGGTTCCATGGCCGGACCACTGGGCTTTCAAGAATCCCAAAGGGGTGGCGTACTGCAGAGATCACCACCTCCACAACAAGTGTTCGGGATCTTGCGGCCGATCCCACAACTGCCCGGTGTGCGATGCCCCCCCATCGAAGCATGTGCCACAGGCATGCCCTCACCTTCCCAAGTGACAGGAGGCCACTCAGGGTGCCATAGGCCCCGTGGCTTCCCGGTCTCAGTTGGGATGACAGGCCACCAGTGCGAGAGTGCACACAGAGGGGGAGAGCCAACCCCACCAGAGCCACAGCGGAAGGCAGACAGAGCGGGGGAGGCCAGGACGGCCTCAGATGGGAGGGGACTTCTCCAGGGTGCCACCGGCCCCGGAAGCCCCTCCACCGAGGAAGAGGAGCGGTCCCAGCCAGGGCACTCCAGAAGGGCGGAAGCACCCCTTTCCCCCGCACCCACCGAGGCAGTGGGAAGACCCCCCAGAGAGACCCAGAGGCGAGGATCCGCCCGGCAAGGGGCGTTCCAAGGGCGGGAAGAACCGCCAGGGCAAGCAGCAAGCCCAGGGACAGATGACGGGAGGGTCAGACAAAGGACACACGGAATCCCTAGGGGGGGCAAGCCCCACCTTCCCTGCCCAGACTTTAAGAGGAGCTGTTGGAGCCTCAGTGTGTTCCAGAAGAAGTTGCTTCCACCTTTGCTTTCTTGCGACATGCGATCATGGGCAAGCCGCAGAGGCGACTTTTCTAATCCAAGCAGCAGATGGTCGCCATTGACAATGTGACCAGCAAGCTTAGTGACTACCAGAGGCATGAAAAACTCACCCGCGACACAGCTTTGCAACGTCTTATGTCTTGCGGCATCCTGCCATTTGACGCTTCGGTTTTGATCTAGGGGGCGGGCGCGTGATGGAAAAAGACACACGGAATGCCTTCCCTTTTTAGCTTCCCTAACCCGGGGGGTCAGGGAAGCCAAAAGGGAAGCCAACGCAATCGGCCCGGCCGGTCGTTGCAGGGCGCGCCCTCGCAGGTCTGGTGCCAAAGGCTGGTTCAAATCCGGTTGCACTTGGCGGCGCCCCCCGCAAATCTGACAAGACGCAGGCTCGTTTTGTTTGACAACAGGGGCCTTCTGAGTTGCCTGGACTTAGCTTTTGCTGCGTGGGCAGCTTTGTGGGCAGGCACTTGGCGCAAAAGCGCTTCCGAAGTGCCAGTTTTCGGCGCTTGGTCCCGTTTGAAAACCAACAAGCCACTGTACGGACAGATGGCTGGAGCTTGGTTAAGGCCAGCTTAGATTAAACCTGGTCATATTGGTTGGGATTTCTTTGGCTGAAGCAAACGATTCGACAGCACATCTCAAGCCTTTTTCGCTCAGCGCTGCTAGAGCCGTTTCGGCGCTTCTCCCTGGAAGTGTCGTTTTCTGCACTGCTGGCGCCAGCCGCTCGGAAAGCGGCGCTGCTAGAGGCTAAACGGGTCATTTGTTCATCAAACGGGTCATCCAGTGTCACTTTAAGCACCTGGATGGCTCATCGCCGGCTAGCAGTGCGGGAAACGGCGCTTCTGGATGCACTGGGTATGTGCTTTTGGAACATAGAAGAAGACTTTAGATAATAAGAGGCAGGCAGTTGGGTGTTTAGACATTGTCTCCTGGATGGCGGACTGCGTTCCACCGACTTGTCCTTTCAGCCTTGTACTTTGCTGCTTGCGCTAGTATTTGTGCTTTGTGTTGAGCTGTACTGCCGCGCAAGCCCGTTTTGCTATTCGAGACCTGCGTTGTAGCAGACGCGGCGCCAGGCCATGGGAAAGCGAGCGCAAGCGGGCGTAGCACAGCCTGCCGGGAAGGTAGGCAAGACACAGCGCGGCGCCGATTTCCCAGAGGCTGCGGCGCACCTTGCAGAGATCCACCAAGCTGTTCAGCAGATCGCCAAGCACCCTGTGCTGCAGGACATCCTCACTGCAGAGCCAGTGGAGTTTGGGGCGAGGGACAAGTGGGGGAACGTGGGCTACAAGCACCCGTTCAACGTGCAGCAGTACCGGAATGCCATGATGAGCCAGGGCGCCGCCGAGTTTGCAGGCAACTTTTTCTGGTGCAACCCATGCTGGCTGGCGCTGCACGGGGTTCCGCCCAACAAGAGACAGTTGCTGGAGATATCCGACAGGGACTTTGCAGAGCCGGTCGAATTCCCAGACTGCATCACACTGGCTGCCCCGGACAAGCACTTCCCAGACGGTCAGAAACATGTGGATTGGTTCAAGCGAGTCACGCCAGAGGAGGTCGTTCACGCGTATCTCCTGGCAGTTGCTCGCGATGCTCAAGATGTTGAGACGCCGCCAGAGACCATGACACTGTGGCGAAAGTACCTCTTGAGCACAACCTTTCGAGTGGTCCTTGCCTCCGGTGAGGCTGTGCACTGGCTAACTGTCAAGCATCGCGAAGAGATGACCCGAAGGCGCGGCTTGCCATTTCCTAGCGCAACATTAAACTCGCTCGTTTGCATTTATGTTTGGGGAGCAGTTGCTGAATCTGCTTGCGCTGCGCTTCCAGTTGGGCGCGCTTTCGGGGCGGTTCTTTGTGCCTTGCCCTTGTGTTCAGGTTCCAGGCGGTGCAGCGGACGGCCCTCCAGCGGGTCTTCGAGGTGGTTGCCTACTTGCAGCAACAGAACGCGCTGCCTGCCCCAGGTGCTGGCAAAACTTGCGCGGTCACTACCTTGGCTCACACTTACGCAAACTACGGCTGCACCGCTGGTGGAGAGCGCATCACGGAGAACTTCATCGTGGAGGCTGTGCGCTTGTGGCGCTCACTGCTGTCGCACAAGGAAAGCCGGGCCATTTTGTTGGAGCTCGAAGAGGAATTCGGCCACCGCAATCCGCTGAACGGTGTCAGCCGCTTGGCTGAGCTTGCAAAGGTGTGCCGCGGCAGCTCCGCAGAGCAACTATGGGTGCTTTCCACCGTCCAGGACCGACTTCGCAGCGGGCAAATGCAAGTTTCGGAAAACTTGTCCGCTGAGTGCTTGAGTGGCCGGAGCGCTGGTGGCAAGGGGCTGGTGCAGCTCTACCTCTACAAGCGCGAGCTGCAGCAGGACATCTTGCAGCGGCTCATGGCCATGCACCCTTTGCAGCCAGAGGTCGCGACCAAGATCAAGCAGATTTTCAGCAGCCACGTCTCTTACAGAGAGCAGTGCAAGCCCTACAGCGGCGAGGCCGACATCTCTTACACAGTGGCGTGGCCACGCTCTGGCCACTTGATCGCGTCCATCCTCGAGGACGGGCAGCCCTTCGCGCTTCGCTTTGCCTTTGTGCTTTTATCTTCCAAGCAAACCTTGTCTTTCAAGTTTTCTTTTCGGTGGGCATGTGCTTCCCTGCGCTCTGCCAGTGCTGCACTGTGTCAAGGACACAATCTACAGCAAGGAGACAGACCCCTTGCAAAAGGTTGCCCTGCGAGCTCGGAAATCAGTTCGGGAGTACTGGGAGTACGACGCTCCCAGCAAGCGGCTAGAGGAGTGGAAGAAAGCCTTGGAGCAGGACTGACGGGCCGTTGCAGTAACGCAAGTTTTAGAAACACGGCGCGACTACACATAGCAGGAGACTGGTGCCAATCTTCAAGACTCCCCAAGCCGCGCAGACAACGCTGTTGTCGGCTCTGTGGGTCAAGACGACGAAGGAGGCGAGGAGACCTGGGAGGACCGTGCCCGGCAGCTTGGTAGCGAGTTTGGTTGTTGAAAGCTTTTTGCGCCAGCGCTTCCGCTGAGGTTGCAAATGGCGCAAGCTGGCTGCCAAGACGCTCCTGTTCTGGAGCGTTTCGTGACCAAGGCTTCCCGCCTGGTGACGTCGCACGTGCAGCTTGTCACCATGGAGATGTCTGAGACCGAGCTGGCTGATGCCTTGTCTAACACCCCTGCGCTGCAAGTCAGTGGAACGCAGGGCCTGCAGTACTGCGCCCTCCTCCTGGATAGCAAGCTTTCCGGGGAGGCCGTGACAAGCCCACACATCCGCACGCCTGCCTACGCAGAAGATGCGTTCCGGAAGTTGGTGGCGGCCTTCACAAAGGCCAAGGGCTCCTGTGGCAGCGTTCTCCCTGGCTCTTTGGTCATGGTCGCAGATGCCGGCAAGATGGGCGGCCCGACATAAGATGTGATTTGCTGTCACGAGTTTCAAAGCACATTGTTGTTCAAACTCGGAGCCGTTTCTCTTGACTTCCAGGACTCACCAATACGGACTTCAAGCGCTTGTTCCTGGACGAAGAGTCCAAAGTCATCCGCGACAATAAGAGCACCTTGCTGTACCTGGCGTACAGCCACGAGCAGCTTGCTAAGCGCCGGCGAGCAACGAAGGTGCGCGGCGGGAACTTGCAGCTCATGGAGGTTCTCACTATCTTCTGGGGAGAAAGGCCGGAGATTCCCAGACGCGACCGCTTGGTCTACAAGCTTGGCTCGCAAACGAATGAAGGCAACCTTTTGTCCGCTATTCAGTACCAGCCTTGGCCACAGTGCTGGGCCCTGCCCTTCAGCAAGAAGAAAGAGCTGTTTGGGCCATTTCGCCGCCCAGTGGGCGGCACCACGGCGCCAGAGGGCGTGGATGAGGAAGTGGAAGAGCAGTGCCAGGCTGTGAGACGCAGTCGCTTCTTTCCTCTTTGTGCTTTAATGGGCGTGCGCCGTTGCCAGGCCACTGCGGACGCGAGTGCCGTGGAAGAGTTGCCGGGCGCCACAGGCTTGGCTGTGAACGCTGGGCGCGGCTCCTGCGCCAAGCGCGTGGACACGAACCTAGAGCCGGTTTTTTTCCACAGCTGGCACGAGCAGGCGGCAGAAGCCGTCTTTCGCCGACTTGTTTTGTGGTTTTGGCTTTGTCTGTTGCCCTTGCCCAATTTCGACCAGGTCTACAAAGAACTCTGCCATGGCTTCTGCATCAAGGCCCTGGTCGACGGCTTTGCAGGGTCGGGTGTGGGGGCGCTTGCGTGCATGAAAATGCACACCCCTTACACGGGGGTCTGCTTCAATGACGCGCACAAGGAGCTTCTTTTGGACCACCTAAAGTCGCAGGCCTTTGCTGAGATGCAGGACAGCACAAGCGAGCTGTATGACCGGGAGTTGGCTGAGGCTATGGCCGGCGCAGCAGGCGGAGGCGCGCCCGCTCCTCAACCTCATGGGCGCGGGCGTGGTGGACGAGGGGGGCGCGGGCGAGGCGGCCGCAACGGCCAACCGAAACCGGCGCCTGCGCCCGTCCCTGTGCCTGACGATGACCAGTCGGATCCTGACAGCAACTCCGCCGAGTGAACGCCTAGATCTCACACAACAGCTCCTAGCCCGAGCTTAGCTTCTCAACTCGCTGGGTCTGAAATTCAAAAGCAGCATTTATCCCAGCAAGGCCTTTCCCCCACGGGCCATGGAAAGGACATTGTTGTGTCAAGTTTGCTGTCCAGGCCGAAGTTGGAACGCAATGCTTGCTTAACGCTTGCTGCTGGTTGGCACGAGCCTCTCAGCCGATTTTTGTCAGACCAAGAGGCTTTGCAAAGAAGCTGCAGGTAGACATCTGCCCGTGAGCCGAGATGATACAAAAGCCGGCCGGCCTCCTTTGTGCTTTCACTTTTTCTCTTTGCAATGTCCGAGCTCCAAGGGCTGGACATGAAGCACATCGCAGCCTCTTTGGGCTTTGACGGAGGCCACTTGGCTACACGCCTTCTACGCAAATTAACGTAACGTGTCAAGATGCGCCGCGAGCGACTACTTTTCTTGAAAGGCAAAACCTGTCGCAGCAGAGCAAGTCCCCATTTGTTCAAGCATTCCCGGCCATAGCCTTGCGCTGGCAAGGGAGCGAGCCATGGGGAAAGGCCGCCCCCTTGCATGTGAGACTCGGAAGGCCACAGTGAAGCGCGATGTGGTGAAGCCGTCTCAGGCGAAGACTTTGGTGAAAGCGCGGCAGGTTTTGCCATTGGTCACCAAACCTTTGAGTGTTGGGTGTGACGAAGTGCTTCTGCGCGGCTGGCAAGGCCGCTCTTGGCTTGAGGCAGCGGAAGGTGACTCTTATGTCTGCCGCGCTTGTGTCATGCATGCCAAGGGGAAGTCAGCCCTGGCAACGCCTGGGATGGTGACAAGTGTCAAGTGGGGCAATTTCCGACGCCACGCGCAGGGAAAGCTGCATGAAGCGTGTGTCCGCAAGCTCCTAGGCGCTAAAAATGCTGAGCTCCCTGGGGCGCCAACAACGAGGCAATTCCAGGAACTCTGGAAAGCAATTCGCCAAGGACGCTCAGCTCAGAAGCAGGAGAACTCGAAGACCAAGGCCCTTGACATGCTGTGGTGCCTCTACGAGGCCATGCGGCTGAAGGACGAAGAGTTTTTGACCCAGCCAGGGGTAGTCATTGCTCTACACCGTGATGAAAGAAACCGGGTGATCCAGTGCGACTTTACAGCTGCTTCCTCCGACCTGTCTACTCGGTCGGGGGTGCTGCACTGCGCCTTCAACCAGGGTGGGGCTGCAGGCGTCCTCCAAGGCACCAAGGAGATCGTGCGAGCTGCTCTCACCAGCCTAGACAAGCAGGTGAAACATGGATCTGAAAATGCTTTGCGGAAAGCAGTGGAATTGGTCTGCATAGACGCCGCTCCAGACGAGGTGGCAGCTTCCAACGAAGGCCACCGACCAAGCTTCCAGGACTTGCAGCCCTACACGCCAAATCTGCGATGGATTGCAAGAGACAAAGCGCACGGTCTGCACAAGCTGCGGGCCAGAGTTAACAAAGTGTCCAAGTTGGTTCCTTTTAGTTTTTCCTTTGCAAGCCCGCGCCTGGCTTCAAAAACTGAGGCTGATTGCCCGCTCCTACAAAGCCTCGGATTTCCTCGACCAGCTCTTCCGGTCTTTTGTGTGGGATAAGGCATCCTTGGTTCAGCGCATCGAGAACTCGCCGATTTTTAAAATGTGGTTCCAGGAGTGCCAGCCATATGCCAGGGCCACTTTAGATGCTCGCGTGAGGTCTCTCAAGGCTGCCAAGCATCGAATGGCGAGCCATGAAAAGCCGCTATGCCGGCTAGTGCTGTACATTGAGCCTCTCATTCATGTGGCTCTGCGCATCCGCGCAGAGCGAAGCCAAGAAGATGTCTCTCACGATGCCAGCCGGTTCCTGGCAGCGCTGTCGGCGGAGAGCTACCTCCAGCTGGCTTTACTAGCTGACGCAGCTGTGGAAGTCGGGGACCTCTTGCGGGTGGCAGACGCGGGTGCTGGCATGAACACGGCGGAGCTCATCACATGCGTCCAAGACTTTGAGAAGCGCATCAGTTACTTGTTCTTGCACGGCGGGGTCTTCAGCTCATCCGGCTTCACTGCGTGGGCGCTCCACGTGCTGCGACAGCGGTACAGCTTTGCAGTTGCAGGCACGCAGCGGGAGTTTGGGGGCCCGCAGTTGCCAGGCGAGGCAGTCAAGGAGCGGTGTCTACGCCGCATGCAGGCCTGGCACAAGGTGGTGAACTCCGTGCTCCACGCCGTGTTCCCGGACTGGGAGCTTGCTGCGGCGTTCCATGTGTTTGCCTTGGATGGACCAGAGGACGCCAGGCGACCAACGCCAGGCAGCGAGGCAGAGAAGCACTTCCTACGTCTGGCAAAAGCTTTCCAGTTGGACGCAGGCGAGCTTGTTCGTCAGCTGCTTGCCACCCAAGTGCCTGCGCGCAGGATCTTTGCCAGCAGATGCTCAGAAGCCTCGGCGGGTTTTGGCCCAGCGTGGGCGCAAGCCGTGTGGCACGCGCAGAAGTTGGGGAGGCCGGTGGCTGCGCTGCAGGCATGCTTGCAGCGCTACTTGGCCTTTGCAATCAGCACCTGTGGCCTTGAGAGACGCTTCTCGCGGCAAGCGTGGTCTTTTGGAAAGTCTGCTGACCACCAATCCCTGGCGCTGCACGTGGCCAAAGCGAAGCTCCTGACGGATTACCAGGCGGCAGAGGAAGACGCCATCATCCAGAAGGCCTGGGCTTTTGTTATCTTTTGTTTTTGTCTTTCCTTTTATGTTTGCTTTGCCCGCGGGCAGGCGCAGGAGGTTTGGATGCAGCGGCACAGCCCAGCCAGGGAGTCCACTGGCCCTAGGTTTCACAAGGGTCAGCGCCAGGGGCCTCGAAAAGGCCGCACGCTGGCGGGCTTCTTGCGGCGCCGCAGGGAGGCTGTTTCAGAAGGTTGCAAAGCAGCTGGCGCAGCTCTTTCCACCGACCCGCTTCCGGCAGACATGTTGGGGGATTTCTGGACAGAGAAGCACGCAGAGGAAGTTGCTTTCCAGCAGCAGAAGCAGGCCTGTGTTCTTGTCCCATTTCTTGCAAGTTGCGCGCGCGCGCGCGCCAAACCATGTCATTGCGGCCCTGGCAGGTGCGACTGGCCCAAGAGGCTCATGAGCTGGGAGCCCTGCTGCCCGGAGATGTGCCAGATGAAGTTCTAGACGCAGCTCCTGAAGCAGAGCGCCGGCGACAAGCCAATGCTCGTCAGCGGGCGCGGCAGACAAGCAAGCGTGCGGCTGCTCTACAAGGCGCATTGCCAGACCTGACAGGGAGAGTTGTGTTCGTGCCGCCGGGCATGCCCTCATTGCAGCGGCTGGCAAGTGAGCGCGGTTTCCAGCTCACCGACCGCAGGGCTCAGGCCACCGTGTTTCTTGCAGAGTCCTTGGAAAGCATGTCGGAGAGAACTTGGGCGGCAGCGGTGCTTTGCGGAGGCAGCGTCATGACCTGGGACACCTTGCAGGAGATGCAAGGGCCGTGCGTTTCTTGGCAGAAGGCCTTGGACACAAGGCGCCGCGTGTACTGGACCCAGGCAGCTCAGAAGCACAGCCCGCAGCTGCACCAGCTGGTCGTGGAGATGGCGAAGACGGCGAGGCGCTGGAAGATGCTGGATGGCCAAGAAGACTTCGAGCAGCAGAAAGTGGAAGCGGCCGCCAGGAAGCAGAGCCCCGCCGTTCTCGCCGTGACACGGCCGTCAGAGAAGAAAGGTCTTCTTGAAGTGCTGGTTGCACGTGGTGCCAAGGGACAAAGGTCCACGCTCAGCACTCACATCCAAACTCCCAAGGAGTTTTTCCAGTTCATTGCAAAGCAAGATCCACAGCGATGTTGCACGGGTGTTTGCGGATATTGAACCTCCTAGCCAAGTTCAAGAGCGAACTTGCTGTTGTCGCGCCTGGGGATGAGGCAATGCAGCAAAAAGGTGGAAAGCGAGCGCAGTCGCAGCAGGCTCGTCTTAAATCGCGAGCCCCGGCCACCCTGGCCCGCCTTCGCAGCCGGGTGGGGAAACCTGCCCTTAACACAGGATGAGTCAACCCGCCCCGCGCTGACCGTTTTTTTTCTTGCAGCAAGGAACGTTCTTCAGCCCGAACTCACAATCAAAGTGTTCCGTAGCTGGGCTGGAACTCGCAAGCGCATGGGGGGTCATCCCCCCCCGCATTGACGCCCGCTTTTGGGGCACCCTTCTCAACACAGACTCATTGCCCCATATCGCAAGCAGCCAGGTGTTTCCCCCGCCGCACTGAGACCCACAGTCAGCGAACGCACCGTCGCACGGGCAGATTTAAGGGGAGCCGTCCGAGCGGTAATTCACAGTTGTGTCTTGTCTTTGTCTTCACTTTGTGCTTTGTCACTACGCAGCTGCAGCTGCCATGCTTGCAGGGCTTTCCACCTTGTCTTTATGTTTGTTTTTGCCAGCGTGCTGGCAGAGTTTCTTTTGCATCTGCCCTTGTCAACTTTTTGCACTTGCCTTTGTCTTTGTCCTTGAACCCTAAGTCTGCTCATGTCTCTGCCTGTGGCTCGAGGGAACAGAGGGCGCACGGGCAAAGAACTGGTCAAGCAGCAGGCACGCGGCCAACTCAGCACCAAGCACAAGCACGACAGCAACCTGCGCAGACCCAGGACCCATGGCGGCAGCCATGGACTATGGCTTGTGGGTTGGCGGGGTGCCCGCCGGCATCCACAGCGGGAGGGTGTGGAGCTGGCTCTCGTGGGGGCGGTGGTCGGCGAGCCTCCAGGGAGCCGGCTGCCACTTCTCCATGCGCCGTCGACCGGGGCAGCCCGGGGCGGTGCTGCTGTGGTTCGAGCAGGAGGAGAAGCGGGACCTTGCGTGGAGCGAGCTGAGCAGTATGGGCTATGATGTCCGTGAGGTGGCGTCCCGGGCTGCGGAGGAGCCCGCTGAAAGGCCTGCCGAAAGGCAAGCGCCGCGTGCCGCGGAGCCATGCCCCCACTGCCAGATCTTGCTGAGGGCGCTGCAGAACATGTATAGCGCTTCGTACAGCTGCGCGGCAGCATTGCGCTTTTTGTCCTTTGTGGAGTCTGCGGTGTTTGCGCTTTGTTCTTAAGATCTTTTGTCCTTTGTCTGTACTGATGCTGCGCAGGGCGCACGCTCAAGGTGCCGTCGACTACATGGTCGCGAGCCGAGAGGCGGTGTACCGCCAGCTGGCTGCGGCCGGGTACGCGGTGCTCCCAGGACGTGCCTCAAAACAATCGATTTTGGAAGGGCCTGCCAGTGACTTGTCATTGTTGTGTTTTCCAGAAACCCATTGTGCCTTTTGCGCGGCCATCTTCTGTTGGACGGAGTGTTTTCTGAGTCCGCGCCACTTGCTGCTTTTCATCAGCTTCTGGCAAGTATGGCTGGGCGATCCTTGTCCGGCCCTGGAAGGACCCACGTCTGCTGCGGCTGGTCCCGACACAGAAGGAGCGCTCTTTTCAGTCGAAGCCTGTTTGAAACGGCCCTCGCTAGCAGGACGCGCTCCCACAGTTCCTGGCTCAGAGGCTGCCGGAGGAGGGCCACTCTTTCAGTCGAGTTCTGCTTGAAATTGGTCTAACAGGACACCCTTCCACGCTTCCTGCCAAAAGCACTCCTGCAGAGACCCACACAGGAGAACCTCAAAACTTTTCAGTTGCGGCCTCTCTGAGAGTGACCTGGCAGGACGTGCTCCCGCAGTTCCTGGCGCAGAGCACTTCATAGGAACAGGAGAGCTGTTCTTTTGAGTTGAAGTCTGAATGCGAGCGCCCTGGCAGGACGTATCCACTCAGTTCCTGGCGATACTGCCCCTGCAGAGCCCCGCGAAGCACCAGGCTTTTCGGTTGCAATCCATGCCAGTGTCTGTGTGACATTCGCGGCAGGCGCTGGCACCAATACAGGCGAGCATGGTCAAGGCCCGCTTTCCCAGAAACACAATACACGTCACACTCCGTGCCCCGCATCATGCCCTGGTACTCTGCTAACGCGCTTGCCGCGGCCAGGATCTGAGCCGCGCCCGCACAAGCGCCCATCAGGCGCATAACCAAGTGCCGCCGCTTAAACTTGACCATGTGCACTGGTAGGAGGAGAAGACACGCAGCCGAGCAAACATGCCAAAGTGCATCACGGAGGACCGCCCCAATTTGTTGCAAGCCAAATGCGAACCCTGCCCTGTCAGGACATCCACGACCTGGCCGTGACCCGCAATTCGACCCGGAGATCTAGGCAAGACACTGCCCGCTCCCTTTTGGGAAAAAGATCTTTGCGCCGCTCCCGGCACTTGTGCTTTGTCTTTTGTACTTGCATCGTGGTCGGCTGCGGCTGCGTTTGTGGCATGTCCTGCTAGCACCTTTCGTCATGTCCGTTCGGCATTGCCAGAGAGCAAAAATAGGCAAAGGCAAGGCAAACCTGCCCTCCAACCCTGAGGCCACGAAAGAGAATGACAATCATGTAAACGTTGCGACAACTTATGTTTGCTTTTGCTTCGGTCCTCGATATGCAAACTGAGGGCTCTCCTTTGTCGTTTTGTCCTTCGAGTGGGCACTTGTGCTTTGTTTTTGGCTTTGCCCTTTGTCGAGTGGCAGGGCCGCTCTTTGTAGATGCGACGGCATCAGGGCCTGCACGAAACAAGGGTGCTGTCATCTGGCTTCACCTCGACGACTCCAGTTGTTGCAAGTGTTGCCCTGGCCATGGCATCTTTTGTTTCTAGCGCGTGATCAGTCTAACAAACTAGTGATGTATTTTGATCTTGCACCTTCGGCTTCTCCTTCTTCAGCCGCTCCCTTGCAAGCACGCCGCTGCAGAGCATTGGCTGTAGGCTAGGCAGCTGCTTGGTTAGTCTGGCCTGTCCCAGATGGAGGCGCTGGAGCTCCTCGAGGCCGGGCTGAGCACACAGCCCGCGCCAAGCCGTGGGAAGAGGCCAGCTGCTGACGCGGGCTTGACAGCGTTGGGGCCACAAGGCAAGAACTCGCGGATCGCGAGCGCGAAGCTTGCGGACACGCTGCCAGGCGCTCTGCAGGCAAAGGCCAAGGGCAAGGCACCGGACAAGGAGGGCCGCGAGAAGAAGAGCAAGCTTCTTCGGGGCGCGGCGGACAGGAAGACCAAGGGCAAGGCTCAGGTCAAAGGCGGCCGAGAAAGCAAGGGCAAGGTGTTGCAGGGCGCAGGGCGCCAGAGACTGAAGAACAAGGCTCAGGAGGAGATGTCGACAAGGCGGGAAAGAAAGGCTGATCAGGCGGCGCCCAGTGCGGCAAAGCCACCACCTCAGCGTGCTGAACAGTCGGACCAGCCTGCGCTTTCCAGCAAAGTGGCGCAAAGGGACAAGCCCTTCTGCTACAAAGGAGCAGTAATGGGCTACAAGGTGCCTCCAGAAGCAGGGCCTCCTCCTGACCTGCGGGCCTTCAAGTACGCTCGCTCGTGGAAGGTGGCGGTGGATTTTGCAGGCGTTGCCACGTCCAGCTTGTCACTACAGATGCTGGGCGTTCCCTTCCGCCACGTGTGGCTGTCGGACAACGACGCTTCCTGCCAACGGATGCTGCGAGAGCACTTCCATGGCCAGGCGCTGGGCGACGCAAAGAGCATGGACTTGAAGCAGCAGGAGCCCCCCGATATCTATTTTGCCACTCCCCCTTGTCAGTCCTACTCCGTGTTAGGCAGTGGGGACGGCGAAGCTGACGCCCGTGGCGTCCTGTTGTTCCACCCGCTCAAGGTCTTGCGGCAACATCGCCCGTCACTGGCTTTCGTTGAGAACGTGGCTACGTTGCTCACGAAGCACAAGAAGTCCTTCCAGCGCTTTGTGCGCGCTGCGGAAGACATCGGCTACTGCGCAGTGAACAAGGACCAATTGAATGTCACCTTTCATTTGAGGTCTGGTTTATCAGACTCGAGGTTTGCGCCTTTCAAGGAAGAGCGCTGACTAACCCGCTAGCGTTTGCAGGACAAATGCCTCTACCAGTGCAACCAGCACGGCTTGCCTCAGAGTCGCCCACGTGTGATCTTGATCCTCGTCCGCAACGACAAACTGCGTCCAGGCGTGTGGCAGCCACCAGAAGAGTTCAACCACCACCTGTCTCTATCTATGGTGGCAGAGGGCCGCCGCGAGTTTCCGAACCTTACTGAGAAGCAACTGACGCACTAACTTTATTTAGCACGTGTTTGGGATTTGCTTACCCCAGCGGCGAAGAAACTCCCCCGGACTTGTGCCAACGGAAAAAACGCTTGCTGCAGGAAACTGGTGCAGCATGCAGAAGAGCATCAGCAGCTGATGGGCAAAGCGGATTCCAAGGAGTTCCTGGTGGTGGACATCGGCTGCTCTATGCAGTTTGCGCAGTCGAGGCTGGGCTGCGCTCCTTGCTTGACAGCGGCGCGATGCAGCAACACGAACGGCTACTACATCACTGGGCTGGAGCGCGCGATGTCCAGACAAGACATTCTCCGATGCATGGGGATCCCAGTGTCATTTTACCGCGCCTCCCGCGCCAAGGTAACAAGAGGCAAGTTTGGGCACATGCTCGGCAACGCAGTGCCTTGCAACTTGTGGATGCGCATCATACCGCGTGCGATGAAGGCTGCGGGAATGGTGAGTCCCCAAGCGCACGTGCCGGATTATTGGTGCGAGCTGCTGGCTTGGGCTCGGGCCCGCGGCTTGACCACGCCTGTGTAAAGACCTTGCAGCTGAGCGGCCGGCTTATAACCCATCGTTAAAAAGTGACGGCGCTGAGCTGCGCGTCTCTGATGTTTGCACTTCGCGCTTTCGAGTTTAACGTGTTTGCGTGCCAGCACGCGCAATGGAAACAAGCGCTGCCGGCAAATCTCGCTGGCGACTTCTGGCTCACGGGCGATTTCCTAGTTTCACTTTGGGGGAGTTCGGGGCTGGAGCCTTCCCGCAAGGGTTTCTCACGCGCTTTCGTCCGCTGAAGCTGCAGACAGAAGTCGGAACAGCGCTGCCTGCGCAACAAACTAAGCTAGTCGCAGAGACCTGAACCAAACTGGGCCAAACTCATCGGCAGCGCCCGCCTCCTTTCAGGGCGGCTGTGGCGCATGCGGCCGTGTCGTATGGACCTTTGGGGCCAGCGCGTGTGGCCGCGCTGCCCGAATGACGGGGGAAGCCTACAAGAGAGGTTAAGTCACGCTCGTATAAGAGCGGGGCGCAGGGCTTATGCGCCTGCTCGGGCTCCCGCGCGGCCAATCACTGTGCCCTTCACAGTGCCTGCTGGCTGAAGGCCGCCCTGCATGTCTTCAGCCTGCTTCCCCTTTCGGATTTGTTCATGTGTCATTTGGCGGAGGCCGCCCAGGTGTGTGGCCTGCTTCCCCTTTCGGCTTTGTTCCTTTGTCATTTTGCGGAGGCCGCTCAAGTGTGGTCTGCTTGCCCTTTCGGATTTGTTCCTTTGCCATTTTGCGGAGGCCGCCCGGGTTTGCGGGCCTGCTTTCCCTTTCGGGTTTGTTGCTCTCTCAGACATGCAAGGATAATAACGGGAAGCCCCGAGGAAGCTGTTCGGCGTCTGCTCTGCTCAGCATTGGCGCCAATTCCCAGAACTTCCGCGCTGCTACAGGCGGCTCCTATGGCCCCAAAAACGACGCCAGTTTTTCGATGCTTCTGGAGGCCTAAAATTTCGGCGCTTCTAGCAGTCCTGTCTTGAAACCAACAAGCCATTGCGCGGACATCACGCGCAGATGATGGCTGGAGTTTGTGAAACGAAACCTGGGCTAAATTTAGCCTCAATTTAACCTCGTTTTTCTGGAAAAGTAATCTGAAACGAGGTTAAGTCAATGTTAGATCAAGATTAAATTTAGCCTGCGTTTAACCCGATCATATTAGTTGGGGGTTCTTGGTCAGAACCCGTCAAATTGTAAACATGATTTGACAGCGCGTCTCAAAACCTCCTTTTCGCTTGGCGCCACTGGAGCCGTTTCGGCGCTTCTCCCTGGAAGTGTCATTTTTGGCGCCGTGACCGCTAGCAGTTCGGAAAGCGGCGCGGCTAGAGGCTAAACGGGTCAGCTACACGGCAAACGCGTCATCTAGTGGCTCTTTAAAAGTACTAGACGGGACGGCTCATCTCCGGCTAGCAGTGCGGAAAACGGCGCTTGTGAAAACGCTGGGTTCTAGAGCGGCGCCGCGCCAGCCACGAAAGTTTGTATCATGAGCTTAGCGCCTCATGCCCTATCCGGCAACGAGCAAGAGTCGGGGGAGGCAGTGTGATTGAAGATCGCGCTTTTCACAGCAAGCAAGATTTGTGTAGGCTGTTCGCCTTGGGCCACACCGCTTCTGTCGTTCGCTCACACTTCTGAATTGCGCGTGGTTCAACCCACTGCTAGCTGCAAAGACCCGTTCAAATTGCACTTCAAGGACCACTGTTCACTTGACGCGCAGGCGATTTCACTGAGGCCTTGTTTGCTTTAGCAGAGCCAGAAAAATTGCCAGCCGGCCGCTGCCGTGTAAATCTCGAGCGCTGCCAAAAAGCTTGTCAGCGGCTGCGCCCGCCCCCGCTGAGGATGGTTGCGCATCTGGCCGCGCGCGCAGCCGTGTCGCCGGGAGCCTTGGGGGCCAACACGCGTCTGGTTGCGCTGCCCGCGTGACGGGGAAATCCTGCGAGACAATTTAAGCCATATGATAGGCCTTACGCGTATGAGCAAGGCGAAGGGCCTATGTTGGCCATGCCCCTTGAAAGCGCCTGCTGAAGATTCGGCACGCGCGGCGCAGTGGAGGTCGTTGCAGCGACAACACCGGGGGCGCCCTGCAGGTCTTCAGCCTGCTTCCCCTGTCGGATTTGTTCCTTTGTCATTTGGCGGAGGCCGCCCAGCCTGTGGCCAGCTTCCCCTTTCGGACTTGTTCCCTTGTCATTTGGCCTTTCGTTGTCTTCACGTCAGGCTGCTGCTGCTCATTTAGCCGTTGTTCTTTGGGATTTTTGTCATTCCTTCATCTTGAGATTTTGCGGCCTGAGCCCGGGATTGTGTTTGTGAGGGTTTGGCTCATTTCGCATTGCCGCGTTTGGCGGCCCTAGGCTTTCATTTTTGCCACGCGGCGGTCAAGCCATGGCCAAAAGACCGCGACCAGGCCCAAAGCGAGCTAGAGGCAGCCCGGTGAAGGCCCTTTGTGCATACAAAGCTTGCAAGAGCGGCTTGGATGTCAAGAACACGGGCAAGCAGCTGTGCCTGAAGATGACGCACGTGAAGCCAGAGATGTGCCGCCCCATCCGAGGCAACAGCAAGTGTGCAAAATTCTGCTGCGCGACGCACATGCGTCGGTGCCGCAGCAAGAAGCCCGCAGGCAAGAAGAGAGGGCCGCGGGAGCCCTTGTCGGAAAATCAAGTGGTTGCTGTCTTCAACGCCCTGTTGGAAGTGGGCGCCCCTTGGTGCGCGGCTCTGGTACTCTTGCAAATAAGCCTGGCCGAAAGAGCCAGCGCCGTGATCAGCTGTCAGTACAAATGGCTGAGCCTGGGCCCAGACGAAGAGGCTTCCGTGTCTGTGCCCCGGGTGAATGGGAAGACATCGGCCAGAAAAGTGCCTCTTGCTGAGGGCATGGCTGCCTTGCTGCGCCGCTGGCTACATGGCAGCCCCCTGCAAGGACATGGGGGGGCACAGTGGCCCTTCCCAGATCAGCCAGACTTGCCAGACAGCTTCCTCTTCCCAGGCGCGGCTTTGTTTGGTTTTGATTCTTGTTGGCGTGAGGCGTTTAGTTGGAAAAAGACATGCTGCTGCTTTGCCCAGGCCTCCTCCTGGGGCAAGGCCAAGGAGGTTCCAAAAGGAATTGGGGTCGGCCAGTGACGAGACGGGCCTACTTGCTCCGCCTTGGCGACGCTGTGCAGCTTTTGAGGAGACAGCGGCTCCACGCCAAACTGGCAGGGGAAGCTCATGAGTTTCACGGGTTCGGTTTGAACGGTATAGGCACGCACTCGTGCAAAAAGACTTCTGTCACACTGTTGAAAGTTGCTGGAAGCTCAAGCGCTGTGATTGCGAAAATCGCGGGCACCAGCGCTCGAACTCTGGACGCAGTGTATGATTGCGCAACAAGCGCGCGGCAAAAGGCCGCTCTCAACGCTGGGCTGGGCAACATTTACAGCCAGGTGCATTTGCGAGGCAAAGCTTCGCCGATGCCCGCGCAGACCGAGCCGAGCCTGTCAAGCCGAGGAAAGGCTCTCGCCGCGTTCTGCCCACGGTGCGGCGCAGCCCGCAGTGATGCGAATTGGCTGTGTTGCCCGATGTGTGGCGCCCCGTATCCTTTGATGTGAGGCACGGATGGTGCTTTTCGGCTTGGAAAAAGCGCGAGGGAGGCGATGCGGCTTCCACCAACAAGACGAACGTTTGTTAGTGATCCAGACTCGCAGGCATTGAGCACGCCTGTAGACAAAGCGCCTTCTGTTTTGAATGAGACTACCGGATTTGAACCAGCCTTTGGCACCAGACCTGCGAGGGCGCGCCCTGCAACGACCGGCCGGGCCGATTGCGTTGGCTTCCCTTTTGGCTTCCCTGACCCCCCGGGTTAGGGAAGCTAAAAAGGGAAGGCATTCCGTGTGTCTTTTTCCATCACGCGCCCGCCCCCTAGATCAAAACCGAAGCGTCAAATGGCAGGATGCCGCAAGACATAAGACGTTGCAAAGCTGTGTCGCGGGTGAGTTTTTCATGCCTCTGGTAGTCACTAAGCTTGCTGGTCACATTGTCAATGGCGACCATCTGCTGCTTGGATTAGAAAAGTCGCCTCTGCGGCTTGCCCATGATCGCATGTCGCAAGAAAGCAAAGGTGGAAGCAACTTCTTCTGGAACACACTGAGGCTCCAACAGCTCCTCTTAAAGTCTGGGCAGTTCCCATGGATGCAGGACATCCCGGAAAGACTGAGGCTCAGACTGAGGTGGACGCCACGGCCGGTGCCGGAGTCGTCAAAGCCGTCCCTCATCCTGCTGTACGCTGGGAAGGATGATGCGGGGGCCCTGGATGCTTACCTCCATGCCTACAACCCGGCCTTCTCGGAGTACATTTGGGCGGTGGACATCAGGCGAAAGGGTGGAGACCTTGGACAGGACATGCTGGGCGAGGAGCCGTACTCTACGATGTGCTCCATGGCCATGGCGGGCAAGGTCGCCTTGGTGGGGGGCGGCCCCAACTGCAGGACGTGGAGCATCCTCAGATGGTTCCCCAAACCGGGGGGCCCGCCGCCGGTGAGGGGCAGAGCAGAGCAGACCCTGTGGGGCTGGAGGACACGGACAATGACAGCGTGCTCATGCTCCGTCAGATGTACCTGACCAGGGGCTAGGTCAGCTAACGGTCCCGCAGGTGGGCTCCTCCTTCTTGGAGCACCCGATGGACCCAATGGAGTGCAGCAAGAGCCCGAGCGCAGCGAGGTGCTCATCGATCTGGGTCACACGGGCCTACATTCAATGGGCGAGCGCACTCCACCACTCCCTCATCAAGTTTGACGAGTGCCGCCTGGGCCAGGTGGTTGTGAAGTCCACGACATTGTCAACGGACCTTCCCCTTCACCATTGGCACGATCTGCGTTGCAACCACGGGGCTCACCCCAGGGGGGAAAAGCTCAACTCCAGTGACCTCAGCCGGTACCCGGAGCAGATGATGCAGGGTCTCGCAGCGGCCATCCTTTGCCGAGCGGGACCCGTCCTGGAGGCGCTGAGGCCGGGGGGCACGGCGCCCCAGGCGAACCCAACGACCCCCCCGAGGCGGCAGAGGGAACCTTCTCCCAGCACGCCGGGGGACAACAAGCGCCAGTCCCGGAGGCTTGAGGCTGGCCAACAAGCGTTGGCAGGACTAACCTTGGGTTCACTTCCGGTCTCGGCCTCGGACAATCCGGAGGTCCGGACACCGACACAGAGGACTGGCGAGACGGACGAACTGGGGGGGGGAACTCTTTCCCCTGAGCCATGGGCACACCATGGCATGGAGATCTCGGATCGGCCCACCATCCTGCCGATCACGCACGACCCCAATCTCTCCGACAAGGTCATGTACCTCCAGATGGCCTTCAAACAGCGCCCCCTAAGGGACGGAGGAGGAAAGCCCTCATTGGGACGGTTGGCCCCATGGACCCGGCCACTGTCCAAAGCAGCAGCGATGGGGGCCAAGATCTGTGTCCTCACTTCGCCATGGGGGGACAAGCTCCAGGAGTCGCTCTCGTTGGGGGATGGGTCACATCCCTTGGAGGATATCAGAGAGATTCTGGCGCCGGGGGCCGGCCGACCAGCTAACGGCCAACCCTTCTTCCTGGACATCTTGCACAGCGTGGCGCTGAACATTCAGGACCCCGACCACCAATTTTCCCGGGATCTGGAGCAAGGGGTCCCACTGGGGGTCACGGACCCACCCTGACCTCACCGGGCATCTGGCCAACTCAAGAAGGAGCTGAAAGGGGAGGAGCCGGAGTTCCAGCAACTCCCTCACCCAACGGGCAGGGGTAACTACCCCTCGGCGGATCACTTCAGCGAGCTCATCCGGGGCACATTTCTGGAGGAGGTCCCCATGGGCATGGTGGAGGGCCCCTTCAGTAAGGTGGAGGCAGCATCGCGCTGTGGCTGCGAAATCGAGGACCTTTGTCCCGGCCCCCTAGCGGGCATCGACGAGGGGGACAAGATCCGCACGATCTACGATGGCTCGGTGGGAGGGGCCAATGACACCATCAGGAACCAGACGGTGGAAAGGACGACGGCTCCGACGGTGCTGGATGGGGTCCAAGCTCTTCATTGGCTACATGCGGCAGCTGCGGAGGGACCCCCCTCTCAGGGTGCCCCTGGCCCCGAGAGGGGGGTCGTCAAACCTCCACCTGGGGGCTGGCTATGGCCGGAGCCGGGCACCAGGTGGGTGCTGCTCAAGGCGGACGTCACCAAGGCCCACCGGAGAGTGAAGGTCCTCAGGAAGGACTGGCGGTTCCAGGTGGCCTCACTGGGGGAAGAATGGTGGGTGAACAAGGTAGGCACATATGGCATGGCCAGTGCCCAATCCTACTGGGGACGCCTGGCAGCCCTTCTACTCAGGGTCCTCTACGCACTTTTCCCTCAAGTGGATTGGAACTTCGTCTTTGTCGATGACTTCCTGTGGCTGCTTCGAAGCGAGGGGGCAGTAAACTTGGCGGTGGCGCTGCTGGCAACACTCCTGGCCTTGGGCACCCCGCTTAGCTGGAAGAAGACGCATTTGGCGGAGGTTAACACGTGGCTGGGTTTCGTGGTCCACCCGAACATCCCGCAGGTTCTCATGGCAGCCAACAAACACATCCTGGTTATGGAGGTTTTGCAGACCATGGTGGAAGGGCAGGCGATGCACTCAAAGGACATCGAGAAGGCCCTGGGTCGCATCCAATGGGCGACGGCTGCATGTCCGCTGGCGAAGTCGATGCTCCAGCCACTTTGGGCCTGGAAGATGGCCACCACCACGGTGGGGAAACCCCCCAAGGTGGTCAGGATGCTGGCGTTCATGCTGCGGTTCCTCTTCAACACGCCTTTCGTCCAGTACTCCCCTTACTTGCCGAAGTCCTCTTGGTGGGGTTGCAGCGATGCTAGCGCCTCGGACGAAGGACTGGCATTTGTGGGAGGTTGGTGCTCCAACAAAGTGGAGCCGGAAAAGAAGGAGGTGTACTGGTTCCACGAGCAGATCCACGTGGAGGAGTACCCTTGGGCTTTCAAGAATGGGGATCCCAAGCGGAGGATTGCGGCTCTGGAGATGCTGGGCACGCTCTTCCTCTGTAACATGATCCTCACGCACCAAGGCCCTCTGTCCTCCCGGGTCCGACTCCCGGTGGGCAGTGACAATCAGGGCAACGTCATGGCGATGCTCAACCTTGGATCCAAGAAGCCCTACACGGCGGCGATCCTGATGGAGCTGGTCTTCCTGCTCCACACCCATGGTTGCTCGCTGGCGGCCAACCACGTGCCCCGTGAATTCAATCAATGGGCTGATGAGCTGACGCACCCAGATTTCTCTGGGTTCGACCCTTTGCAAAGGGTCCCCAAGCAGGAACTCTGCGAGGAGTTCGTTTTTCTCCCGCGTCTCCTGAATGGAGATGCATTTGATCTTAGCGTGGGCCCACCCATGCTCCCGTGACCGGAGCCGGTGGGCGACTCACTTCCCCTGGTGGCAGACCCCCCTGTGGCCTGGGTGCCACGGGCCCCGGCTCAGGGGCGGGCGCTATCAGTCTGCACACCCGTTCTTCAGTTTTTGAGATTGTGAGTTGGGTGGCCCATGGGGCCCACCCAGCCTTTGTCATCTGACAAGGGAAGATGAGTCCCTGGCACCAACACGCTGCTCGGATAAAAGAGTTATCGCGTGCTTGTGTGTGGTGCCGTTTGGTTAGCTTGCATACACTAGCCAAAGCCAACCAACCTACAACCCAAAAGCAAGAAAACCCAACAACACACAACCTACATGATATGTTTTGGCACATAGCTAACACATGTCAAAGCACGCGTTCATCATTGTACTATGGCATATTGATCACATACTGTGGATGGACGATATTCCGCACCACCTAAAAGACCCTGGAATGATGACCCCCCTCTGTAAATACCAACCATGGTTTCTTAGGCAGTGCAGGATTTTGTCCATCCAGAGTATTGCTAGTGTGCGCCTACCGCAGTTCTAGCATATGGATAACATGAGCTCGGCATGTTGCAGGCACACTTATAACAATGCCAATGATAGTACTCATACTCTTGTGGCACATGCTTGGAATGTGTCTAGCATATGTCTGCTATGTTGCTTAGAATTATGCCTTGCTGATTTCTACTAAAGCACACCCGGTATATGTCCAGTACATGTCCCGCATATGTCTAGCTGATGTTAAGCATATGCCTGACGTCACCCCTATTGTTTTTCAACACATGAAACACACACGGGATGCCCAGCATATGTCCAGCATATGCTTGCCTTTATTCTAACATTAGACCGTGTGTGTGTTTCCCAAAGAGTACGTGGGAGCACAACGCCAAAAACAGCGTTACTGTTATTTAGGTGTAGCTGGCCGCCGCAGTTGGCTTGACCTTCGAGGATTACGCAGGTTTCCCAAGCTTGAAGCTTCAGGAGGAAGAACCTTTGGGGGAAAGGGCGGTTTCTCAATTGCTTTACGGAGCTGCGAAGCCGACCAAAGGCGAATCATTTGATTTGGTTTCCCCATTTGGGCTATAGTTAAGTTTCCAAAAGGCGACCGTTTGGTGAACATAGGCCCAACACCCCCATGGTTTGTGCTGCCCCTCTGGGCCCAGGTTCATGGGCAAGCGTTCACTACCAGATCGGCTTCCGGCGTTCGCATTTTGATCGCCAGGCGATCGGCATCGAGGCCCCAGGCCATGTGGACTCAGTGGCACAGCTGAAGCTGGATGGAGTGTCCATGGTCTACACCTTCAACAACGCCACGGCGGAGGACCGATGTTCGCATGTAGGGGTCCATTTGCAAGGTTAGCAACACCACCTTTCAGGGCCTTTTTGCCTATAAACCATAGGAATCATTGGGGGTAGGTTTGAGGGTTGCGCTTTCATGGCCCCAGTCGAAGCAATGCCGTTTTGTTCGGAAATTGTGTGTTCTTTATCCTCGCCCCAACAAGAATTGGAACTGGGAGAGGGGTGTGACCCCTGAAATTCCATTTATGGTTTTAGTTGTTCCTCTTGTGGGAAGGCAGGTGCCTGTTCCTCGGTTTGGCCTTAGGTGCTGAAACAAAGTAAACTACATGCCACGTCACAACCAAGTTAGCATATGTTTTTTCCTCAAAACAAATATGCAACACACAAGGATGACTCAGGCAATCTCTGGTGCATTGGATTGGTGGCTTTGGAATTTGAACCGCTAATCCCTGTAGATTGCAAACGGGAAACCACCCTGACTTCCAAACGGGCTCCAGTGCACCAATCAGGCCGAAGGTGCATGACTGTAAGCTTGAGCAAATGGAAGCTTCAAGAAACACTTTGTGCCATGGCCTTTCGGAGGATCGATTTGATCCTTTTACAACTTTGTCCTTTTTTCATGGTTGTTTTTGGGAAGCATTTTACATTTTTGCTTCTTGTGGTTTAGTGGTTGAAATCCAAATCCACTTAGCTGCTAACATTTGAGAATTGTTGCTCCCCTTCCAACGTCAACCAAGGTTTTTTCAGGCATCAGGATTTCTTTTCCTTGAGTCCCAATCGACTTGGGGAATCCGAAGGCATCCGGAACATCTAGAGCCCCCGGGATCAGCGTGTTTTTTTGTTTTTTTTTTTTCTTGTTTTTTTCTCACTTCCTGAGTTCATGAACTTTAAACTGTTTGGGAAGACCATTTTAGTGGTACAGAATAAGTTTGGACTTGTTTTGGGCCATCCACTCAGCCAGTGAGTTTTAGGGTGCTGAACAACCCGTAGGCTGTTTTCAAGTGTCCCAAAAGGAAACTTAAAGCGGGATGGGAACCCGCCTGTCCACCTTTCGCTGAAAGGAAATGAGCTTTTGTTTGAGGGTACCCTTTTTGGGCTGGTTTGAAAGGGAAACCAAAAGGACACCAGCCATTTTTAGGGGGTCCAACCTTAACAACTGAGCTGCCCAATGCCGACCTGTTGACCTTTTGGTTTCCCTGTTTTGGTCCTTTCTTTCGCCATGGCCTCAAAAGGTGATCGCCTTTTTCTGTGGGGCCCTCTGGGCAAGTGAGAAAAGCGCGTCCTTTGTCCAAATTTGTCCAAGCTCCCTAGGAAAAAAGTCAAGGCACGTGCTTCTCAGGGCCGGAAGAGCGCCCAGTACTTCGAGGTTATGGGCAGCCGAGGCCTCTCCGAGGGGAATTTGTGGCGGTCTGTGTGCTTCTTCCGGCCATCCGGTTCCTGAGGTTGTTAGTTGGTGGAAAGGGACACCCAGAGGAAACTACAATATTGGAGGTCCCCGAAACCAAACAAATCCCAGGACCCAACTGAGGATTGTTAACCCACCTTGTTCAGGACGGCGGAAGGCCCAAACCTTGTGCAACCATCCCTTGTGCTCTGGGTTGGCTTTCATGAAAGGACAGCCGGACCTCGAACATGACATGCGTGTTTGAATCTCGCGTTCTAGGCGTCAGGCACCGGGTAAGAAAATGCAATCCCCAGTTTACCCAGGCATTTGGGGGCTTGCACTTGTCTCCCATCAAAGCGCGCCAAGCACCTAACAACACACCAACCTTCCAAGACCCCCGAGAGAACTTGAGCCCCTGTCAGTTTCCAAGGCTTTTTTTTGTTCGGTTGAAATGTGGCTTTGTGGCCTGAAACGACGCGTTTTTGGAGGCGTCTACAAGGACGGGTGGTTCGCCTCGGTCTTCGGGCCCCGCATCCCCTGGACGGACCCCAACGAGACGCGGATGAGGGCCTGGGACCCAGACACGGACGTCTGGGAGCTCTATGACCTCTCCACGGACTACAGCCAGGCTGGCCACATGCGGTTGGAATCCCGAGTGTCGGAATTTCCTTGCTGATGTGGAAATGAGCCCAGGGTCCCCTTGCAAGGAAACCACAAAGAATGATTTATGGGGGGTCATTCCCTCATTCCCTGCGTATCGCACCAGCAAGCTTCTTGGACGGTTGGAGTGTGGAGTTGGAGTTTCTTAAGGGTATACTATTCGAAGCGCACCAAGCCCTTTTCAATGTTGCTGTTTGAGGTACGGCGTGATGTGTCATGGCACCAAGCAAATTGAACCGGAACACCTTTGACCTCCCACTTGCAGAGTTCCTGGATTTTGCACTTTTTGAGAATCAAACAGTTTGGACGTTTTGTTGGCCAATCTCGGAAAGTGAGACCCACTAGCGACCGAGAAGTGAGGTGGGTTTTTGACGGTGAGCCCCAAAAAAGGCCGGCAAGCGCCTTGGATGAACGTTTGGCTCAAGGTGGACAGGGGTTATCAGTTAGCTCCCCCATTTTGGGGCCCGGCGCACGGAGGGGGGGTCCAAGTAATTGAGAACTTTTGTTTTTTGGTTTCGGCCGATGCCGAAGGTCTGGATTGCAGAAATATCCAACGCAGGGAAGGATCCGCTTTGAGATCCGTTTTTGCCTGTGCTCTTTTACAGGTCCCAACAGGTAAACCTGATTTTCTAGGCCCCTAAGAGCCCCCAAAGCGGCCGGCCAGGCCCGCGATCTGTCTCGGGACATGCCGGAGAAGATGGAGAAGATGAAGCAGATCTTCCTGATGGAGGCGGGCCAAATGGCCCACAATCAAAACCTGGGTAGATGAAGGTTAGTAAGGGCCTTTTTATTTCGTTACATGGTTCTGGGTTCACCATTTTTGTACCAGGTTTTGATTATGTCTCAAATGGACTTCCTTTCGTGTTTTTTGAGACAAACCCGCCCCCCATTTTGGGGGAACCAACCTTCCCCCCCCCCGCAATTGTTCACCCGATTTTGACACAGATGTCCGAAATGTTTCTCGGAGGGGAGTGCCCTGGGTCTGTCTTTTTTTTTGGGGGGGCAACAGGTATAGCCTTGGGTTGGTTAAAAGGGACTTCTTGGCCATTTTGGGGGGTCCGATTCCGATGAAAAAGCTTCTTCAGAGAACGCAGGCTGCAGAGAACCAAGTGCTGCCTGTGGGTGCGGGGCTCTACACGGTGTATTACCACCCGGAGGAAGGCCCCCACTCTCCTCTGACCTCCTGGGAGCTGTATCAAGGATCGGTATGCATGGGCCGCGGGGGGGGGGGAAGGGGGGGAGGGGAAAAAGGTGTGAGGGATTGATGACCCAGTTCAGTGCCTCTCACTGCTTTGTTCATGCAAAATGTTGGTTGTTCCTTTGTTTGTGGCTTCTCAAAGCATGGTAACAAGAAAAAGGACATGCTCCCCGTCCAGGGTCACTGAGCAAATGCGAAGGGGGGAAGCGAGGTCGGTACAGCTCGAGGTTTTGAATGTGAGCTGAGACTTTTGTCGGCAAAATGCAATTGTGCAGTTTGGGGCAGTGAACCTTTTGATGGAGACCCGCAGCAAACACTGGCAGACTGCCTGCGTTTTGCACACAGGTTGCGGTTTGTAGTGGGTGTCAAGGCCTGGCTGCCTGCATAGAACGTAGTAGATATTTGCAGGGGAAGAGGGAACCCCTTTTTATTCTTGATACTTTGAGTTGTTCCCTGGTGCTTTATGACGGACTCCGGATACATACCGGGCACATGTTTATTTCAGGGAACTAGACAAATGGAGGACACTCACGGCATGTCTACATACGTTTCCCTGTTTCTGCTTTCCCTGGCGCTTCGCCCAGCGTTGCTTCGATGCGTTGCGGGCTCTATTCGCGTTTTTCTCAGTTGCCCAAAGCGAATCGACCTTTTAAACCTTTTGGTTTTCCAGTTTTGGAATCCCATTTTTAGTCATGGCAACCCAAAAGGTTAACCTTTTATTTCTGGGTCCCTAAGGGTTTTGGGTTGGCGCGTTTGGCATGCACGCGGCGTTTCGAAGGGCCCGCGAGGCATGTCCCGGATCGCGGAGTCCAACGCGCCATCCTTCAAGAGCGGCGCCTCTTCCTTGAGCACGCTTGACGTGGAGGCCATCCATTCGCGTGTTGTTCACTCTCGTGAAAATCCCACGAACAATGGGTTTATGCGCCAAAATCCTGGGGGTGAATCCCTTTTTTATGTGTGTTTTTGAGGGTCCAGGTGCAAATGGATCCCTTTTGGCGGATATTTGGAGGGTCCTCTAGGGGCAACTTCCATTTCCATTCTTTCCAGGCATCCTTTTTTGTACAAAACCACCCAAAGCCTTGCAAAAACAGCTGGTGGTTGAAAATAGCGATGGTTGAAAGGTGCTGTCCAGGCCCCCCCCAGTCAGGTGCCAACTTTTGCCGTGTCTTTTTTGGTTCGGAGGGCAAGCCCCTACCAAAGTAGACTACATAAAAAAAGGGGTACCACCTTATTCTAGCCTCTCTGGAGGACCTAGTTGTTCACGCACACATTTGGTACTTGGTACCATCCATGTCCATTCTTTCCAGGCATCCTTCCTTTTCTAAAAAGGCCACCCAAGGCCCTGGAGAAGCAGCTGGCTTTTGAAAAGAACGAGGGTTGAAAAGAATGGGGAACCAACCCCTAGAAGGTGTTTACCTTGAGCCCAACAAGGGGGCGGGCATTTGTTCATGTGTCCGGACCATATCTAGCACCCAGTTTATCGGGGTTTCGGCTTTCGATTTCAATTCTCAATCCGGCTTTGGATGCGTGAGATGTCCTTCTTGTGGTTGGTTTCCTCCAAGGATTGAGGCTTAAAATCGGCCAACCCTCCGTTTTGAGCATTCCAGACATCCGTGGCCCATTTCAAATAAGTTTCAACAAGTGCTTAGACTTGATACTTCGAACCAAGATCATGCTAATCCCTGAAAAACACAGAATTTGGCTTTGGCTTGGACCCATTTACTCAAGTACCAGCCTGGCCCTCCTACCAAAATGGGACTGGGCGAGAGCGCAGGCTGGATTCCCAATTTAATGCCGCAACACATTCTCTTGGGCACAAACCGATGCAAGCGGAGGACCTTACGCCCCGCTCAAAAGATAGCGCAGTTCAACTGAGTACGTGGTGCCAATTCGGCACAAGCCCTGCGCCGTAACATGCTCACTTGCCCAAAGCCGACCTTTTGACCTTTTGGTTTCCCATGTTTGGTCCATTTTTAGTAAAGATCCCAAAAGGTTAACCTTATATTTCTGGGTCCTCTGGGCAACTGAGCCTGGGTTGTTCAAAGTCAATCCTGAATCTAGATCCGAATGCTAGCTTGCTGCGATGGGGTCCATTGGTGTCCCACTGGATCCCCCCCATCTTGAACAATTCAGCTAAAAACAATGCAGATTTGGGGGGACCTCGACCCTCCCAAAACCGAAAATATCAACAACTACCTTGCCAATTTGGCACAGCTCTTTCAACGACTTTTTAAGAGGAAACAGGGTTTGTAGCATTTTTGTAGTGACTACGTACTGCAGTGTTCGTCTATCATATTGAACCTCCGAGGGTGGTTTGAGGGTAGTGGAGGCATTCAAAATGAGGGTAGTGATTGAGAGTAGCAAGAACATTTGAGTATGCGTCAGCCCCTTTTCAGCCAATCACGCCAGCCACTTCCGTTGGGTGTGTTAGCTCCCAAAACCAGCTTCGACTTGAAAACTCCGGAGGCTTCCGATCGCAGGTGCCGTCCAACGCCTCTGGGGTTTTGTTTTGCGTCGGCGGCACCGCGGGCGGCTTCTCCGTGTACTTCGACGGAGGCGATGGACGTTGGGCCCGGTCGGGCCCTGGGTCCATGGGTCCGGCTGGTGGGGCACGAGCCGATGGGAACCTAACATCCATTTGCTTACGATCCTTTTTTCCCCCTGTTGAATTTGGAGGGAATCTATCACTGCTGGAAAACAATCCAGGGGGCTTAAGCAAGTGGAAGCTAAGCCTATTTGAACAGATTGTTCTCGTTCTGATTCTGAGCATGTGTCTTGCTCAAAACGGGAAAATTCAGAAAAAAAGTGCCCAGGGAAGCCCTGGATATTAGCACTGACTTCCCCAAAGAGCGAGTTCCCTGTCCATTGTCTTGGCGCAGGTTCCAAAAGGTGATCACCTTTTATTCCAGGTCCATTGCGGTCTGAGCATAGTTTTGAGGTGTACCCTTGGGTGCCAAGTGAGAGAGTTACCCCACCCCCTTCCCCGTAGCCCCCTTAGGCATCCATGACAGTACGCAAGAGAATGACCGCAAGGCTACCTCTACGCGGAGTACATGGCCACGTTGCTCTACCGCTACATCGCCGTCTCCAAGGCTCCGGTCAGCCCCGGGCGCCACAAGATCGAGGCCTGGGTGAGAAGCAACGAGTCCCCGAAAGGCGGAAGCTGACACATCATGTTTTCGTCATCAATCCCTTCCTCCCAATGAACACGCCCAGATGAGTCTGGGGGCGGCCGGAACGATATTTTTTGATAGGGGAATTAGGCAGCAATTAGGCGTCAGATTGTTCCGCTACCCTGTGCTCCTTGATTGCATTTACCAGGGCAACCCATCTTAAGTACCTGCACCCTCGAGAATTCCATGAAAAAATGGATTCTGCCCCAAACTTCTGGGGGTGTGTCCCTTTGTTTCATGTGTTTTTGAGGGTCCAGGTGCAAATGGATCCCTTTTTGGGCGGATATTTGGAGGGTCCAGATGGCTGTGGGTCAAAAATAGGTACCCAACTAGAAGCCTGGCAAGTGGAAACATGGACATTTTTCTCCTGCGGTCCAATTCCTATTGGTTTGATTTGGACCTATACCCAGGTGCCTTGAGCCAGGTGGTGCTGAACTACGACATGTCGAAGCCCGAGGTCTTGGCCCCGCCCGCGGATCTCTCGCTGCGCGTGGACGCGCAGCAGGTGGCCTCCGTGCGGGTGGAGAAGTCCATTCGCCGCGTGGCGAAATGACTCGCCCGAAGCGGGGGGGAAATGGCCGCGGGCGGGTCCCTGCTTCCAGTTGGTTGCGTTGTTTTTTTTAGCAGTCAAATAATATGTCTGTATTTTCCCTGGAAGTTGGTTGAGTATGTTTGTGCATTTCCCCAGTTAGATTCAAAGGGAATCGATTTCACTACTGGAGATGGGGCGACAAAGCAATTGGAGGCATGGGTTTTGAAAGGTGTGTTTTCTGGTAGGGCGGTGCATGGTCATTTTTTGTTTTTTTTGCCCCCTGACTTTGCCAGCACCCCCCCAACAACGGCTTTTTCCCACGTCAAAGATATTCTTGGCACTGTTCAAAAAGCAGTTGTCGGGGGTAGGCGTGCTGGAAGGCTTGTTTTGCTGAGGGGGTGCCCTCTGCACCTTGGTTTCACGGGGAACGTGACAGACGGAAAAGGGCGGGTTGGGTTCCTTGTTTCTAAGGCACCCTGAAACAGCCTGTTTGGTTTGTTGTTTTTGTGCTTTCTTTGTTGGGGGAGGGGTTCAGAGTTTCCTACTTTGGATGCTTGGCTTACTTGCGATGTTTAGGGCATTCACCTTATGTTTGCCCTTGCGATGTCGCTTTAGACTACCTTTCGGTCGCCAAATGAAAGTGAGCTTTCTTTCAGGTTGTGTTTATAGCAGGGGGAGCTAAGTCGCACATTTTGGAAGGCTTTATTCGAAGGAAGCAAGGGGACAGAGGTGGATTTTAGTGCTGTTAGGGGCACCCAGCTATTCATGTTGGTCCCACATGTAGATAAAACAACTCATTTGTTTGCTAGTCTTTGAAGCTGAAAGGTAAGGAACAGCCAGGAAGCCTTGCCAGGGTGCCCGTTTGCCACTCCTGGGCTCGTCTTTTCATGTCTCCCCTTTCGTGGCGCCGGGCAGAGATCATCTAGGTGCAGGTGCCCCAGGTCTCACCCCTTTTTTTGGTTGGGAGGGCAAGCCCCCACTCAAATAGACTACAGAAAAAAGTTGGTACCAACTTATTCTAAGCTCTCTACTGGAGGACCTAGTCATGAAAGAGAGCTGCGCAAGCTTGCCCAGATTGCAGCTCGCCTGTACTTGGCAGATACTTTGGAACACATTGCCGGAAGTCCTTGCGAAGGCTGCGCCATGGCGGTGCTCACAGGTCATATGCTCGTGGGCTTCTGCTCGCTTCCTGAACCTGGGTAGGCCAATTTGGCTGTGGCTCAAAAAAGTGGAATCCCAAAATGTCACCGTGGTATATGGAACCAAAGACTAAAACCCGCGGTTTGCCCCCAGCTCTTTAATTTTGAGCCATACCCATTTAGTGAAGAAAAGAAGAAGTTCGGAGACCAACCCGACCGGAAGTCAGTCTTGGCTCCAGTCCTTGGACTCAACCTCGAGGCCTTGGATGAAGCCATCACCCCTGATTGAACTGCAGATGGCTCAGTCGCTCCTCTAAAAATAGGGCTTGGGCGACTCACATTGTTGAAACCCATATGGTTCACACGACCTGGATTTTGGTGAACAGTTGGGTAATTTGGGACTAGTCCCGGGAAGGTGTAAGCCATGTACTGTCCACCCACCCACAAACCCACCCACCACCCACCCACAAACCCACCGACAAACCCACCCACAAACCCACCCACCACGCACCGACCTTTCCACCCACCCCACCCTCCCACCCACCCCCCCAAGCCTCTCCAACCCGAGGCCTTGCCTTCGATGCGTCGGAGACCTTCGACGTGGGGATGGACCTGGGCTCACCAGCGTCTTGCTCAATGAGTGCATCGGTTGGGTTGGTTGGGGGGGTTGATGAGCTGGCTGGTTAGCTGGCTGCGTGGCTGGCTGGTGGTTGCGTGGGTGGGTGGGTGGGTGGGTTGGTGGATTGGTGGGTGGGCTGGTGGGTTGGTGGGTGGGCTGGTGGGTTGGTGGGTTGGCTGGCTGGCTGGCTGGCTGGCTGGCTGGTTGGCTGGCTGGTTGGCTGGCTGGTTGGCTGGGTTTGGTTAGGTTTGGCTTGGTTGGTAAGTTGGTTGGGTTGGCTGGTTGTTTGGCTGGTTGGTTGGTTCGGTTGGGTGTTCTTTCGTTTGGGTTGGTTGGTGAGTTGGTTGGGTTGGTTGGCTGGTTGGTAAGTTGGTTGGGTTGGTTGGCTGGTTGGTGGGTTCGGTTGGGTGTTCTTTCGTTTGGTTTGGTTGGTGAGTTGGTTGGGTTTGGTTAGGTTTGGCTTGGTTGGTAAGTTGGTTGGGTTGGTTGGCTGGTTGGTGGGTTCGGTTGGGTGTTCTTTCGTTTGGTTTGGTTGGTGAGTTGGTTGGGTTGGTTGGCTGGTTGGTTGGCTGGCTGGTTGGTTGGCTGGTTGGTTGGTTTGGTTGGGTGTTCTTTCGTTTGGCTTGTTTGGTGATTTGGTTGGGTTGGTTGGCCGGTTGGTTGGCTGGTTGGTTGGTTTGGTTGGGTGTTCTTTCGTTTGGTTTGGTTGGTGAGTTGGTTGGGTTGGCTGGTTGGCTGGCTGGCTGGTTGGTTGGCTGGCTGGTTGGCTGGTTGGTTGGTTCGGTTGGGTGTTCTTTCGTTTGGTTTGGTTGGTGAGTTGGTTGGGTTGGTTGGCTGGTTGGTTGGCTGGCTGGCTGGTTGATTGGCTGGTTGGTTGGTTCGGTTGGGTGTTCTTTCCTTTGGTTTGGTTGGTGAGTTGGTTGGGTTGGCTGGTTGGTTGGTTGGGTTGGTTGGCTGGTTGGTTGGCTGGCTGGCTGGTTGGCTGGCTGGTTGGTTGGTTTGGTTGGGTGTTCTTTTGTTTGGCTTGGTTGGTGGAGTTGATTTGCCTGGTTGGTTGGTTGGTTGGCTGGCTGGCTGGCTGGCTGGCTGGTTTGTTGGTTTGGTTGGGTGTTCTTTTGTTTGGCTTGGTTGGTGGAGTTGATTTGTCTGGTTGGTTGGTTGGCTGGCTGGCTGGCTGGCTGGCTGGCTGGTTTGTTGGTTGGTTGGTTGGCTGGTTGGTTGGTTGGTTGAGACCTGCCGCCTATCAACCCATCCCAAACAACCCATCAACCAACCCAACCAACCCAACCAACCAACCCATCCCCGTTCATCCCAACCCAACCCAAACTCCAAACCCCAAGACCCAACCCAACCAACCAGAAACAACCCACTAAACCAATATTACGTTTCAACACGGGTGGGTCCATGGCCTCATTAACCCTTGAATGCGACCTTTCAGGCATATCCTCAGAATTTCCTGTGCTTGCCAATGACGCCCACAAGTCCATGAAATCAGTCTGGCTCGAAGCGATCGGAACGGCCTTCGAAGTGGGTCCGCAGCAAATCCCACATGTAAAGGATGTCCCGAGTTGACCTTCATGCAAAATGGTGCCCATAAAAGATTGAAGGTGCTAGTCCCAGATTTGCTGAGGTCTCGCTGAAGTATGCGTCGCGCTCGCCCTTCACCTATCCTTCGACCATCTATGCGCCTTGACTCGCAATATATCCGGGTCAGCATGCTTCGGCAACAGGGGAGCCTTTTGTCTCCGTACTCTAGCACGACCTGCTTGAAATGTCCATCGCAAACGTGGAAAGTCTCAGCACCTGATGAGCTCCTTTTGCTCAGCACCTGCTGAGCTCCTTTTGCCCACCTCGCGCCTCTCCCTAATTTGGTTCCGGGATTTGCCGTTTTGTTTTGGCAAAGTCGAGACAGCTCACAACTTTGGCGTGAGGCCATCAAGATCAAGTACACCAACAGCTCCGAGCTTCGCCCGGAGGGCATTGTGATTTAATTTGTCTGCGGAGTGCTGCCACAAGGGCAAGCACCTGCAAGCTATGTGGGTTTGTCTGGTTCTGTTATGTTTTTTTGTTTCATCTTTTGTGGATTGGCAAAGGGAGACGACCCATCCTCATTTGCACGGCTGTCTTGTCACTTTGTAGTCAAGGGTGTTGGTTTTGCTTTCAGGGTATTCAAGGAGAGCCACAAGAGGGCCCATTCTTTTTGGTTTGGTGGCTCCTGTTGGACACTTCCTGAGTTCATGAACTTTAAACTTGTTGAGAAGACCATTTTAGTGGTAAATATAAAGTTTTAACCTTTTTTGGGCCATCCACTCAGCAAGTGAGTGGAGACAACCCCAGTAACCCGTCCGGCTGCCGACTCCTGAGCGCAACCATTTTTGTGGCGTCAGGGCTTCGCCCTGGGTCACCCAAAGCACGCGGGCGCGGGCAGCAGCGGGACCCCAAAACCGCTAGCTGGAATTGGGTTCTTTTCCAGAACCAGGTTTGTTCTTTTTTGGGGTGGACTAAATCTATGAGGATGTTTCTTGTCCGGGTGTGGGCCAAGTTAATTAGGGAGAATGCTGTGTCTACCCGCGTTTCATGGCCTTTTGGGTGGCCCATGGGCCATCATGGGCCTGTTGCTCGTTGCCAACAGCGACTTTTGAGTCACAGGTTCGCAGCTACACGTGCAATCGCTCGGACATCATGTTGCTTGCCGTCGGTAATACGGCACCCAGGTGTGTTGAGCACGCAGCTTCCAGCTGCTCTTAGGGCCGTAGGGGTGGCTACACCCTGGGCGATGGTTCCGAGCTCTCCATTGGCAATGCGGACAAAAAGTCTTTGAAAGTAACCACGCAAACCTGGAATTTGCTTTCTGCGGAGAACTGGTTGCTACGCAGGCCCCATCTTTTCCGAAAGGAAGCCTAACGGTACAACGGGATAGATGATTTAACACCCCCCGCAATGGTGTGCGCTGACGCAGCCTAGGAGCATTTCTAGGACATTTGTTGTTAGGTTCGGATCCGACAGTTCCTGAAAGTGCAAGCAAGGGCTGCAACTAAGTGACCTGGGCGCCTTGTTTCCTTTTTGCTCCAGTGTTCAGTCGAACCCTTTTTGTTCTTTCCCCTGGTTGATATCCTGGCCCCAAAGCGTGATCACCTGCTATTCCTGCGTCCTTTAGGCAACTGAGCAGACCATGGCTCCCTTCTTCCAAAGAGATCCACGCGACTTCCTCTTTGCGACAGGCCCCAGCCCGCGGCAAAAGCCACAGGCGGGTAGCCAGGGGTTGAGGAGTCCATTGTGGGAATCCTGCAGCTTCCAGCTGAGGCAGTCACTGAGCGGCGGGATATCACCCGAAGTGATATGGGGTGTGTGCCCCTCGGGACGGCCTTTTGGAGTTTGCTCCTTGAGGGAACCAAAGCGAGACCTTCCAGCTGAGGCAGTTTCCCGGTCGAAAGTTCAGCCAGAACCGGAGCCGGCCCCAAGTTAGCCGGATGTTCGACGAACGTAGTATCTGTGGGAGGGTACCTGCAAGATCAATGTCCTTTTCAATGGGCCCCTTGGCAGGTGGCATGTTAGTGGGAGGAAAGGTATTGCATTTCACTTTTGAAAGAACTCGAGAAAGAGCCGTGACAAAGAGTGCACAATTGATCCGGCATCTTTTCTTGGCAGGTAGAGTGGTCAATGGAATCGCTGAGGCTTGTATGTTCCGATTCCCTGCTGCAGGATCATTTCTCAGAGATGTGCCGTCAAGCGAACAAAGCTCGCTTCCCAAATTGCCTGACTATATACCAAAGAAACAACAACATTTGGACCATGTATGAAGCAGGTCCAACTAGTTGTCTACGACCCTTGCGGTCATGAAATTCGAGAGGTTCTTTCGAACAGATGTTAGAACTTTAACTTTTTGCCAACAAATGAATTGGTTTTCCATTCAATTGGATGTTAGAACTTTAACTTTTTGCCAACAAATGAATTGGTTTTCCGTATTAAGCCACTAAAGGTTGTTAACTTCTTCTGAAGGGGAGCAGAAAGCAGCCGAGCTTCGAGTGACCCTTTTGGCGGTTTGGCGGTAGGCGAGACGGCTGGGCGCTGGCCTCGGTGGGGCTGAGTGAGGGCTGATGGCACCAGGGAACGACCGCAAGCGCGTGTGTTTCTTGCCATGGGAAACACACCCCGATTCTAACAATGTGGCTTTGCCCAAGAGAAAAGCTGTCTTTCGCAACCCTCCGAGCGGCAGCTTATTCTGGGAGGGAGGGTCATGATCCGGAATCTGGGGTTTGCGCCTCGTGCGGATGCACCAAATCCACGCTGATCGGAACTAGCTCGGATGGGATGAAACCTGAGTTGAATACTGGCTGAACAGCAAGTTCCAGCTGGTGAGAAGTGGATTTCTCCCACCACAGGACACCGGGGAGAAAAAGGGCGATTGTCAGTTGTTATTTGTCCTAGGTACAAGAGCACGGCCGTCGCAGCTGTGGGCTCGCAAGATGCAAAACATCTCACGGACGCTGACTCGCCGGGCTTGCCCCGAGGCGAAGCATTGCTCAGAAAACGGCTTGCCCCTTTTTCCCCCAAAGTAGAAGGCCCCCAGGTTCTTTCCATTTTCTTGAACGCCACTCAGTTAGACTTAGGATACATTTTGCGTTTTAATTACCAGTGACTCAAAGTGAAGCAAACAAGATATATATATATATATATATATGTATATTCTATAACTGGGCCTAACTCTAATCATGGCTAATAAATCTGAAACCTTCAGCTGCGGGCAGGCATCAGAGGCCGAGTCTTGCTGCACATCCCGTCCGTTGCAAGAAAGCCGGGCCCTCTTGGCCACGCGCCATGTGTGGCCAGCGCCCGCAAACGGGAGCAGTGCTGAGGCGGGGGGAGAGAACGGTGGGTGACTGTCGGCATCCGTGGGGTGAATTGCAGATCGGTTTTGTGAGGGTGCCCGGGCCTTTCAAAAATTTGTGTGGCTTTAAAGGGAAAGCAAGCAAAAGGACAACCGAATGCCATTGTGGGAGGGTTTTCGGGCTTCCTATCTCCGATGCCAAGTGGGATTCATCGCCCTCTAGTGAGAGATGTGACCATCCCCCTCGATTCAATCCAGGCAGGTTGCGAAAAAGGAATGAAGGCCCTGGAATCCATTCCATTTACCTATTTGTTCACAAGAGAGAAATGGAACCAATCATGCCATCACCCCCCTAACAACTGCCTTTTCCCATTTCCCCGCTTATCCCCGCTTGGTAATGTCCAAGCAAACAGTGGTTGGGGGGGGGAGGTGCTGGTGAGAACTTCACATCCGCTCATTGCCACTGGCGGGGGGGCGAGTAGTTGTACTATATCCGCAGCTGCAGGGAGCATTTTAATTTGCTGGGCCCGGGTGATGCATCATGGGCTCATGGCTCTGCGTCCGTCTCTTTTTTCGGCCAGAAGAAAAGCCCGCTGGTTTCGTCACGGCTGACTTCGTGTCTGCCTAAAAATCATCAGCCCTGGGTGGTTTGGATGGGCTGGAGCTCCGTGTCTGCTTCAAAAGGTTCAAGTCCGGTCAATTTGAATCCAGGGCTTCTCTGAGGTAGTTCAACTAGGTCCCCCAGCAATTGGTGCCCTTTCTCACCCCCTTTTTTGGTTGGGAGGGCAAGCCCCTACAAAAACAGACTACCGAAAAAAGAAACGGTACCAACTTATTCTAGCCTCTGTACTGGATCCGGGGACCTCGTCAAAACCTAGAATACCACACCTTCTGCCGAGCAAAAACCAGAAACGAAGAGGGGTGGCTGACCGGGTCAGCCATGGGACATGCCTACGGGCTTGCAGGTCGACACGAAAAAAATTGGGTTAATCCTATGACAGATGCTGGCCAGCCTCACTTGCCCAAAGCGAATCGACCTTTTGACCTTTTGGTTTCCCATGTTTGGAATCCCATTTTTAGTAAAGGTCCCAAAAGGCGATCACCTTTTATTTCTGGGTCCTTTGGGCAACTGAGAAGCAGATGGAAACAGCTTGCATCTCTTTGTCCTATCTCTCCCCTTTCCTGCTCTCTTTTTTTTATCTGTTTTGTTTTTTCTCTCTCTCTCTCTCTCCCCTATAGACGAGAACGGGAAAGAGAGATACGAAGAGATCAAGCCCTTCATGTCTGTTGAAAGAATAGTGAAGTCTCGGCTTCAAAACTACTTCTATGGAACTACATCACTGGGGCAACCAAACTTGGCAACCGAGCACTTTGAAACTATGTACAGGTTACAGAAGGATGCGGGCTGCCATCTCCCCACCTAAACATCTGACAGGGCGGGACTTATTTCTGGTTTTTGGAACCAAGTTCCAAGTTTGGAACCTTAAAGCACTGGGGCATCGACGCTCCCCATCTTCCAATTATCTCCATTGTTCTTGGCTTGGACCATGACCTATTTGTTTCTTTGCTTGAAAGGGGATTCATTGCGGGAAATACTGTGGATAGACGAAATCCTGCACCACTTTGAAACCATGGGAAACTATTGTTTGTTGGCATTTACAGGGGAATCATTATTCCAGGGTTTCTCAGGTGGTGCAGGATTTCGTCCATCCACAGTATGTCCAGTTTTTTTTCTTGAATCATGTAAGGAAGTGGAGGCCTAAATGTCTCTCCCCTTGGTACCCTTGGGGTCCCCATGCCGCACAACTCACAGGACCTCGAGCTCCTTCACACGCCAAACGCTGCCCGGCAGAGTGGCCCCACTGGTTTTGGGTTGGCAAGGCCAGGGTTGTTCCCCAAGAATTCCTCAACTTGAACCGATCTTTGGTGCATTTGCCAAGGGATGTTAGGACTTTAACTTGTTGCCAACTGAGTCGGGTTTTCCGTATTAAACCACTAAAACATTGTCAACTGTTAGCAGGGGAGCAGAGTTTGCAACCGAGCAATCTGGAAGCTGACGGTTCGCCAGATTGGTTGGTTTCAACGATTGTTCCCCAAGGCTTCTTCGAGCTGACCCAAATGTGGAAGCTGACGTTTGCTGTGGCCAACCCTCTAACAAAACAGCCCGGACGGCGCTTGCCATGAGGTAGGTCCTTGGATCTAACTCTTCTTTCAGCGAAATCCGCTTGGTACTGTCCCAAAAAAAAGACGGTGGGGGGCAGTGGGGGGCGGGTGCTGGCAGATTATGTGTTTACAGATACGTTGGGCTACAAAACCCTTTCTGGAAGAAGCACAGCACCTCGACGCATGGAGTCCATCACCTTCGGTTGGAGAACCTTGAAACATGGGTTTTAGTGGCATCCCACCGCGGATTGCGGATGAGGATGCGGGATACCTCCGATCTGAACCGCCTCCCCCTGGCAAAGAAGAAGAACTCATCTCCACCCCTTTGAAAGAACGGGGTGTACCCTTAGTAACAACGGACCCAATCTCTTCAAAAATCACGCATGAGGCCCGGGTTGTTTTTCAGAGGCCTGCTCAGCTCTGTGGCTCACCTATGGTGAGCTCACCTGAACATCAGGCGAGAGAAGGCCAAGGTGCAGGTCCTGTATTTGCGGAGCCCTTAATTCAGGTTTGGGGTTCTTGTAGAATCTGCAGGTGGGTCTCCCAGTACAGGGGTCTCTTTTGAAGATATAGTTTACATTTTTAAGCTTCATTTGACTCGGTCCCGGAACTACTAATGTTTGGTGGGAGGCCGGGCGGCGGTTGCCCAGTGACCGATAAGTGGGGGGGCGACGGCAGGAGGGAGGACCCTTGAGTCGGAACGAGGGCAACATGTTGCCGGCTGACGAACTGAAACGAATAAAACACGGTTGGCCGAGACGGATTGGCTGCAGCCTACGATCGGACGTTGAGCCAAAGTGGATTGAGCCGAGGCTCCAGCAAAAGAACCGCGAGAGCCGAGAAGATCCCAAGTGATGTTGACCGCAGATCAATCATCCTACTAATGAGGTGGGTCACCCGCAAAAGTGACAGATTCCCACCAAACGGGGACACCCCCGCGTATTAATTGATCCTGGGTCGACCCTACAGCACATTCCTAGTTTCAAGGCAACCTCTTTGGGTTGAAAAGGAAGCCACAGGGAAGCAACTCCGTGCGGGGGGGTTCCCTCACTGGAAGTTGTTGCAGGTTTCGGCGAGCCATAGGAGAACAAAGCAAAGGTGAACAGGGAGACCACCCAAACGCCAAAAGGAAAGATGGCTGGTTTCCCACTGTAGTCTCACTTCCTCAGTTCATGAACTTTAAACTTTTTGGGAAGACCATTTTAATGGTACATAGAAAGTTTGGACTTTTTCTGGGCCATCCACCCAGCAGGTGAGGTAGTGGCTTGCCTCGCCTGGTAAACTTGTCCACGGAAACGGTTGGTCCCATTCGCCAAAAGGTTCCGGGCCGCGCGTGAGGTTCCATGCGGCGCCTTCCTTGCACCTCGGCAGTGGAGCTTTGGAGATCTCAGCCCTCCGCATCCCAACTCTCCCGCCCCCCCACCCCCCCACCATCTCTACCCCCCCCCCCCGCCCACCACCCCCACCATCTCCGCCCCACCACGCCACCACCTCCTCCCCCCTTCACCCTACCCCCGACACCCCCCGCCCCAAACGCCCCACCCCTCCCAACCCCACGCCCCACCCCTCCCAACCCCACCCCCCACGCCTCCCCCCCCCCCGCCCCAAATGCTCTCCTTGTCAGGTCCAGGCCGTTGTCCTCCTCCTCAGCCGCTCCTCGGCGAATGTACTCCCTTTCTCGCCAAGGAATCGGCGGTCGGCTTGGCTTCCACGCCTTTACCCCTCACAACTTGGCTCCAAAAGGCCATCCGGTGCCTTAGCTTTCTCGCCTTTTAGGGGTTAGGGGTAGTTTCCATACTTAACCCACTAAAAGTTAGTCACTTTTAGCGGGGGATCTGAGGGCAGCCCTCACAAGACACCAGATCCACGTGAGGTTGTCCCTATTTCCTGTTCTTTGGAGGCCCCCCGTTAAAGTGAACTGAAAGCTTTGGCTGCATGTGGCTTCAGCATTTGGGGCGGTGTCTTTTTCGAGGGTTCTCTTTTTTGGTTGCTTGAATTTCTGAAAGGGAAGCCAAAAGGAAGACCGTTGCGCCATTTTGCGGGAGACGGGCCCATTTGGTTGCCCCTTTGGCTAAGCTTCGGGCAATCACCGAGAAAGAGCCCCACTTAAACGGGGTCTGAGACCCTACAAATTATTGCAAATTCCAATGGTGTGGTGGCTTTTCATGTGGTTGCTTCTTGTGCAAAATGGGTTTGTCTGATGACCACCAAAATTATGGTCTTCCGTTTCTTCTATATTCTTAAGAATATGTGTTGTTTTCCCGTTGTTGGTTTAAAGGGGACCTATCACTACTGGACATATTGCTCTCTTTTTTTCTGCTGGCCAAAAACTAAATAACCTTTTCTTGGACATTTTCCCAGCCGTCCCCTTAGGTTTTTAGTTGGTTTCGTGGTTGGGTTTCCGTATTTCACCCACAAGTTCCAACTTTTAGCAGATCTGAAAAACGGAGAGGCCCCAGTCTTGGGGTTCCCTTTCGGCTCGCTCCCCTTTAAAAACTAGCAGTTTGAAGGGTACGCCAAGACCTATCCACGGGCTGAAGGGCGCCCTTTTGCTTGAAAGTCTCACTTGCCCAAAGCCGACCTTTTGATCTTTTGGTTTCCCATGTTTGGTCCATTTTTAGTAAACGTCCCAAAAGGTTAACCTTTTATTTCTGGGTCCTTTGGGCAACTGAGAAGTTGCTACAGCAGCAGCTCCTCTCTCTTTCCTTACTTGCAACCAAAGCGAATCGACCGGATCTGACCTTTGGTTTTTTTTGGGTGTGGTCTAGTTTTAGTCATGCCCCCAAAAGGAGATCACCTTTTATTTCTGGGTCCTTCGGGCAAGCGAGTTTTGCCAAGTTGCTAGCTAAACAAATTTGAATAACAGATAACAAAAAAGATACATGACACTATACAGCAGCAGTTCCTCTTTCCTTTGCGTCAAAGCATCAGAATCGGACTCCGAGGGCCGAGTATCCCGGACCTGGTCCCACTCAGATCTTCGGCGCCTAGAGGTGCTTGAGAAGCCGCCTGGTTGAGAGGTGGTTTGCGCCTGTACGGATCCGGCCTGTTGAGACAGACCCAAAAAGGAAGGTAGCCAAGGGAACCCTTAAACAACCAGAAGGAGAGCATGGTGGTTTACTCCTACTCTTTATGGCTAGTTGGTGGGGTCTTTGGACTTTAACTGTTTGGGACATTGATTTTCCAGTGGACCCACGAAAAGTTAATTGTTTTTTGCAGAGGGGTCAGCAGCAGCCAGGTCCCTTTAAATGCGTTGTTTCCTTTTGGGAGCCACCAACTGTCCTCCATGTTGTTCAAACGCCAAGAACGGGTGGCATGTTTTGCAACCCTGGCCACTGGGGGCTGCGGGCGAGTGAACTAAGTTCCAGTGCCAAAAAAGAAACAAAACAACCCTAGTGCCCGACATGATGGGTTCCTTCCTTAAAATCAAAACAAACACAACAACCCTGCCCTCCAAAAATCCCCACCAGGCAGGCCGGGTAAACCGGCGCCGACGTCGCGCCGACGTCTCGCCCAAGGAACACCAGGAGCATGTTGGAGCAGGCAGGGGTGAGCCAGGGAAGCGATCTCAGTACGGGCAACGCTGTGTCCTTCCCCAGAATTAGCTCTCCTTGTTTGTTTTTTTGGCTTTTTTGGGGTCCCTTTGTTTTCCACTAACCAGCAAAAAATGTTTTTTGTTGCTGGGGTTCCTAATTCCAGCCTGTCAGGGATCTTGGCATAGGTGTCCTTTTTGGTGGTTTTGTCCGAAAATCGATGAGCCTGGTTGACCTGAAAGTTTCATAATCCACAAGGGCCAGGCATTTTCCCAAAAGGACGCCTATGGGTCATTTGTGAGTGTACCCCGCTCGGGGTCGCTTCTGAATGAGTGAAGCGCGAAGCCAAAGCACCAAAGAGCAGGACTCGCGCTCCTTGAGAATCGGGTTTGTTTCCACACAGTCCCATATCAGGCTTGGCTTCCATGATCAGCACACAAGAAAACTATCTTGCAGATCTTGCAGTTTTCGAGTTTCCAGAGTTTTGTTTACCAGGCAAAGTTGTGTCCAAATGATGTGCATAGCCAGGCAACAAACTCCATGCGCTTGCCCTTCGTGCACGACGATAGCATGCGCACCCTGCCGTTGCCTCGGCGCTACAAGTACGCTTTTTGGATCACATGTCTTATTTTGTGGAGAAACTCAAGCGAATGGACCTGAAATGATCCTTTGCCTTTTGTGTTTTGGGTTCTCAATTTTTGGTCATGGCCCCAAAAGGTGATCACCTTTTCTGGGTCCTTGGAAGCAACTGAGTTCAAAGTGGACCCTGCGTTCTCACAAAGGTCCCTTTGTCTTGACGGTGAGTGGCTCGTACATTGCAGCTGAGTGGGTTCCCTACTCAGACTGGGGACGATCCTTGCCCTAGAGAAATGGACAAGTTTAGGCCACGCCTCAAAGAGTGTGTGGTTGTCTTGTGATCGGGTAAAGGGTCCCCACTCCGCCAAGATTCATATTGAGGGATTGAAGTTTGAGCGCCAGATGGTTATTTGCTCAGCTAGTCCGCGCATGTTCACCAGCCTGCCTGTTTTGATGCCGCCCTGACATGAACTCGGGATGAGGGCTCCGCGTCCTGATTCCCATGATTTGGAGACACTCGTTGCTGGTTCTTGACATTTTAGGAGTCTGTAGGTCAAGCACCTTCACTTTGGGCAACATGTGTGTTGATTCAGGTTTATGTTTGCCAGACAGCAGCTTGCATAAAGCCCATGCCACTGGCGTATACTCGATGGCAACGGCGTGAAACTCATTGTGGCAAAAACACAAAAGTCGATCGGTTTTGAGCACTGCTTAATTAGGGGAAGCTGACTTGCGATAGTGATTTTGCGGATTTTACTTCAATGCAAGTCATTGACACGGAGAAGAATCGCATGGCAGGTCTCAGCATCCTATTGCCAGGTAGCACTTTCGGTGTCCACTTTTGATAGTCGAGTCCGGGCAACATGTGAGGGAATGCGTGTTGTACTTTGCCTGGAAATTGGGCCTTTGCCTTCAACGCTTTGTGCAGCTGAGCGTGTGATTGACTGGGCCAGACAGAATACCCGGGGCATTTTGTCGATTTTGTGAGGTGCAGTATAGGTTCTGGAGGTATCTAGGTGATATGCCACCTACACAAAGGCTAAATAAAATTACCTTAAAGGCTTGCATCGGTGCCTCCAACCCCCATCCCTGAAGCGCTCATGAACATTGACACTTTTGCACGGTGGATGGCCTCCCATTAAAGAAACCCAGCAGCTTCTTCGCACGCTGAGGTCAATCCCCTTGAAGCGCCTCGGATTGCTGGCTTTAGCTTTGGGTTGCCGGGACCGGGCGTAGAGGCGGTGGTCACTTTCAGCTCACTTGCCCAAAGCCGACCTTTTGACCTTTTGGTTTCCCATGTTTGGTCCATTTTTAGTAAAGGTCCCAAAAGGAGATCACCTTTTTTTTCTGGATGCTTTGGGCAGCTGAGTCAGGGTTTCCGAGCGCATTTCTCTTTAAAGGGAACCTCCCAAAGTGGGCAGTCTCAATGGAAACAGCAGTAATTAAAAGCTAAAAACAAATCAAGGGAAGATGCCAGCGACCCCTGTCCTCGCAAGGGCTCCAATTTTTGCGCCAGCCCAGGACCCTCAAACTGGGATCCATGTTGTAACTGGAGTCAGGCCCTGAATTTGGGTATGCGATCGAATGAGGCACCCGTTTGGAGGACCCTTTTGGGCGTCGGGTGCGAAAAGGGGGGGTTCCAACAGGTCGTTTGGATGATCCGCTTGGGGTCATCCAAGTTAGGTACTCTTGGGTGTAGCCGACTCAATTCAGGAGGGGAATTGCGGTACGCCTTTGGTCAGCAAGAACGAGGCATTCGCGGAGGCGTTGCATGTCTTGAGGCGGTAAAAGGAGTCAAAGCTACAACCTCCTTCTTTTCCAAAATATGCATCCAGAGGGTTGCCCGGTTTCAAACCATTGCAAATTCGCCGTCCACCAGCGGGGTTCCAATCATTTACCAGCACAATCCAACGGGGAATTACCCAGAATGGTGGCTTTTCTTCTAGCTTCGCTTTTAAGCATGGTCATCCCACAAGGGGTGCTCTCAACAAACACAAACACAAACGCACCACACACGCACGCCCACCTCTGTCCCCAAAGAATCTCTCAATCGTCAGGACCTTTTTGGTCGGTTGGTTTCCGTTTGGCTTCCCCTTGGTCCAATGCACACACCCCCCACAGGCCAGCGCCTTTTCTCCCGAAGCCGTGCCTCAGGTCACAAGACTTCGCCAGCTGCCGGAAGAAGCGGTCCACGGCGATGCTGGATGTGCCCTTCGGCTTTGCCCCATCCGATCTGTTTAGTTCCAGGAACTTAGTTGCCAGCGAATCGAAATGAAATGATCCATGCCATATGAAATGTCAAGGTCCCAAAAGGTGAACCTTTGCTTCCAGGCCCTTTGGTTGCAAGTGGTTGCATGTGGTTGCATTTTGTGGGGTGCTCGAAAAAAGGTGGTCGGGGGCTTTCAGGGTTGAAAGCAAGCAGGTATGGAGCTGGGGGTATCCAAATTTGCGGTGGGAGCCAAGAAGCTCCCAAGAGTTCTGTAAGGACGTGGTCCACAACCCGTGTTCAGGGGCACATTTTTGCTCTCCATTCTCAGCAGTTTGGCAAAGACGCAAGCGATTTGTTTATGTTCCACGGCGGCTGAACTGACATGAGGCAAGAACTACCCTCCCTTTTCTACAGGTCTTTTGGGACCGAGCCAGCTTTTGGATCATTTGTGTTTGGGGGGGATCCATCGTAGGTTGACTCAATGGGCATGTGCCAGGGGCTGGAGCGGGGTTGCTTGTTCTTGCTTTACCAGCATTACAGAGGAGTCATCCAAGTGTCAAGGAAAAAGCCAACAGGAGGATCATAGCTTCCTGGAAATACATCAATCCCCCCACCTGCGGCACCAGCCTTTGGGCTTCCGGAAAAGCTTGGCATTGGACTGGAGGCTGGTGGCTGATGGTTTTTGTAGGTAGCTGTGCACCACCCCACCAAGCTGTGCACCAAACCACCAAAAGGGAAGCGCCAACGCCCAGCGCTTCGAGCGTTGGCCGAACCGTTCGCGCAACGCCTTTCTCGCAGGGCCGGCATTGGCCTCTTGGCAGGGCAGATGGGTTCGGACGAGCAGAGCCGTGTTTTGGCGCGGTCAAAGTGGGCATTTCGGGGGTTCACACCATTGCATTGGGTTGACTTGACTGTTGTTGGCACGCTTTTTTGGTTTTAATTTCTGTTGGTCCTGTTCATGTTTAGCAAACAAAGTTTGTTGCTACCATACCAAGGGTAAACCAGGTTGTTATCCTCAGACTTACCCTTCAAATGGTGATTTCAAAAAGTCACACCCCGACAATAACAAGAAAGCAGTCATTTTAAGAACTGAGCAAGGGATGCGTCTCCTTTTGGTCCTGTAGCTTCTGGGTTCCAGGGCCGGGCATGGAGCTCGCCAGTCAATGGATCAACTTCTTTGAGCAATGCGTGGGGTGAACGTAGACGGCGGAATTCCATTGCGGGTCAGAGGGGTGATAAGTTGACGGGTCCTGAACATTGAGGGTGTCGCTTTCATGGATGGTCGGTCGGGTGCAGAGGATGGGGGCTAGCATTGGAGAGCTGCCAAGAATCCAGGTATGTCTCCGCGTCCTTTGGATGCAAGCAACAAAAGGTCCCAACGTGTCCCTTGCTGGGTGGTCTAAGCACCGCCTTTGGGCCAATTCGGAATGAGCTTTGCAAGACCCGCCAAAAGTTTGTGATTTCCTCAAAGAGAGGCCGCCGCAGGGCGCTGTTTTGTTCATTTTGTTTTTTTGTTCACGCCCCTGGCAAAAGCACCAAGCAAAAGCACCAGCTTTGGAACTTCCAAGAAGGCAGCAACAAGGAGGCGCCATCTTCCGCTCAGCTGCCGTGTGCCCCGAGACACGGAGCTGAAAGAGGACATGGAGATGGTGGGGGAGGAGCTCCCCATCGAGCAGGCCATTGCATCTCAGCTACGAGAGCTGCTCGGGGGCTGAGTCAGAGATGCGGATGGACGTTCAAAGCCCGGCTTGTGATCTTTGGGTTTCTTTTCTTCCCCAGAATTAGTTCCCCTTTTTGCTTTTTTGCTTTTTTGGGCTAACCAGGCAAACCATTGTTTTGCTGGGGTCCGATTTTTCTAGCCAAGTTTTGGGCTCACTTCCTGAGGTCATGAACTTTAAACTTTTGGGGAAGACCATGTTAGGGGTAAATGTAAAGCTTGGATACTTTTTTGGGGCCATCCACTCAGCAAGTGAGTGGGACCATTTTCAGTTGCCTCAAAAAGGTGATTACATGTGATCACCTTCTCTTCCTAGGTCCTCTTTGGGCAAGTGAGAAGCTTGGTGGATTTCGTGTTCCTTTCTTCTTTTTTTTGCTAAGAATGGCAACTGATGGGGTGAGTCTGTTTGAAGGCGGACGGGGCGGGGGTAAGGCAGTGAACCCTGCAAGCCAACTTGCTATCCCGGTGGCTGTTCGGGTGGGCCACATGTTTTCGGCTATCTTCCCGGCCACCACAGCGAAGACAACATCCAATGATTTGAACATTTGTTAGGGTGATGGATGGATTGCATGCATGGATCCATGCGTGCAAGCGTTTTTGTTTTTTTTCCACGTGGACGGACAGGTGAGACGGTCAAAATGCGTTTCCATCCAGGTCATTGCCCGCCAGATGGATGGATTTCCCCAACACTATAGTTGTCCAATTGCCTCATGAGAATGGTGTTTGTGATGAGCTTGGCTGACTCCGTCGCTGACATCCGTCATCTTGACACGGAACGTTGCATTCCCTTGTGCAAATATGTTCAAAGGCATCCCCCCCCCGCCCCACCCCCCACCCGCCGTTTCACCCCTTTGCCCTTTTCCCTTTCAGTTCGGTCGGCCTCCCATTTCGTAGCCGGGTCACAGGGCATCACAGGGCTTCCGTTTTAGACTTTAGTCACTTTGAGGGAAAATTGCTTTTTGGCACGTGAAAAGTTTGGCTGCTTTGTTGTCCAGCCTGGGAAAGTAATGCCAGAAAGCCAGTTCATCCTTTTGAACATAGGTGAGGCCTTTCTGATCCTTGGCGACCTACTTTTTGAACAAAACTGATATGTTGCCCACAAACCGGCAAAGCATGATTCACCTTTCGGGGGTCTTTGAGACCCGAGTTCCCCCCCTTGTCTCGAAATAGGGGAACCCTCCGAAGATGTTTTTTGTTTCCTTGTGGTGTTCCTTTGAAACCACTCCAAAAGGGACCCGGTACCCCCAAAAAAAAGCGCCGAGCGGCTTGATGCCCCGAGGAGCGCATCAAGGCCATGCAGATCAAGAGTAGCGACCCCAAGGCCATGCTGGCGCTCTCAGGCCGGGTGGTTTAGGGGGGTCCTGGAGGCTCCCGAAGGTTTCCACAAAAGACGCTGTGGGACCCTGAGGAACCCTCAGGAAGTCTAAGGAACTCTAAGAACCCCAGGAAACCTTACAAAGGCCCTTGGGCTTTGACATCCCTCAAGAAGGGTGGTGCAAGGGGGAGGGGGCCTTTAGGCTTCCAAAAGCTTCCCAAAAAATCCATACAAGTCCCTTTGAAACTCTACTGAGCCCTGGGGCTCTCAGCTACCCACCCCCTCTGTGCCTACCCCCCTTTGGGATTTCATAGTTGGGTTGGTTCAGGAAGACGACGAGGGTCTCATGTGTCAGGGAAGGTCATAGGCCAATTGAAGAATTGGGATAGGTCTTTGCCAAGGGAAGCATGACTGTCTACAAAAGGAGTTTTCACCCCGGCACACATAGGGGAAACTCCTGGGTTTTCTTGTCAAGCAACCCCCAATCAAATGTTCCCGCGGGAAAAAAAACAACACGCGGATGAAGGTGGGTGATCCTTACCTGAGGCTTGCAGATCAACCCAACAAACCCCTTTGCAGAGGTAGGATGTAGAGTTCGATGTAGTTTGGCATTGTTTTCGTTCTTTGGGTATTTTGTTGGATCGACATGGAGACCCCTGGCCGGGGGTGTGTCCACACGTTTGGCAAAAAGAAACTCCTGAGGTACCTGTGGTCCCGTTGAAGCAAACCGCTGGACATATCAATGCGGGCTTGGCGTTTCATTCAAGAAACATTGACTGCTATTGGGTTGGATCTTTAGACTTTTAACTTTTTTGGAAATCAAGGGTTTTTTCCACTAAACCCCAAAAAGCTATTCACTTTTTGCAGGGGGCGCCAACAGCAACCAAGAAACGGTGGTATCCTCCCATCCACCAATACTATAGAACCTGGCGGGTGCCTGGGGGACTCGTTTCCTCAAAAAAAAAGGGAGCTCTGGCGACTTCCATCGCAACGTGGACGGCAGAGTAACCCAAATCAGTGGCAGCATCAAACTGATGACTTGAGCTAGGAAGACAGGAAGGTTCACGTGTAGATCCCGAGGATGTCAATCCAACATCGGCATTACCCAAAGTCTCCCTCAAGTGCCCCACACCTCCGGTGCCGTTGATTTCTCCCTTTTGGGCGGGGCGTACCTTGCGAAAATCAACAACCACACTGCTCCAGAGGTCTGGGGCAATGTCCCCTTCGGCAACTGCCGCAGGATTCAAAAGAATCTCAGTTGCCAAAAGCGAGTCGACCTTTTAACCTTTCGGTTTTCCAGTTTTGGAATCCCATTTTTAGTCATGGCAACCCAAAAGGTGATCACCTTTTATTTCTGGGTCCCTAAGGGGCAAGTGAGTTGAATTCAAAGGCATTTGTTTGGGGCGGTTTTGGGTTGGATCCTATGAAATTTGCGCTAGTTCCCAGAAGGGAGCCCAGGGATTCGGAACCAACCTGGGGATGCCCAAAGGGAAATGATCAGGTGGATGGATAAAAGCGTGGGGTCATTCCCTCCTTTCCCGCAAAGACGGAACGGTTAAAGAATTACTAACTGTATACTCCTATCATGACGAAACTTGGGCTTCAGGTACTGATCATTTGGGCCCTTGCAGTGCGTTCGTTCTCAGTTTGGGCGTTTTCAGGTACTGGAGGTACTGATGCTCATACACCACCAATATAAGCTTGTTAGGCATCATACCCCTTAGCAGACACACCAGGGTGAGTAAGAGGATTACCAACCCAAATGAGCCACAATCAAAACCCGGCTAGATGAAGGTTAGTAAGGGGCAGTCCCAGTCAGAAGTAGTTGCAGCCGCCTTCTTAATTCTTTACATGGTTCTGGATAGAATATTGTAATAGCGGGTTTTGATTGTGACTCAAATGGTGCCGTCTCCCAAACTGACTGGTGAGACTGCGCAGGCATTCTCGGGGAGCTGCAGGCGGGCGTTTGCCAGCTGCGGTTCCGCAAGGATGGCTCTGTAGGCCGCTACGCGGCTCGGACGCATTTTTTTTGGGGGTTCTTCAACCCCGAGGTTACCCTTTTTTGATGGTTTGGAAAGGAAAACCAAAAAGGAAAGCCACCCTGTGTTTTCGTTTTTCTCTTTGGGGGGGGGGGTTCCACCCCTTTTTGGTGGTTTAAAGGAAAGCCACCATTTTGGAGGTCCCCCCAAAACAACAAAAGCCCGTTTTTGGGGTCTGCCGAAAGGTTTTTTTCGGCAGGACGGATTGATGAGGAATTGCTCAGGGCATTCCCCCAGTTTCAATGAACACCACCCGTTGGGAAGTCCAGGGACCTCTGTTAGTTATTTGTTTTGCTACAAAACAGCTAGCAAGAATGGGGTTACCATGCACCTGCCAGGTGGTTTTTTGGGGGCCCCATATTGTGGTCTCTTGTCCTCCCGCAAGCCCCCTTCTTTGTGGTGCCCTCAAATCAACACACCCATAGGACTTTTTGCTTGGTAGGTGTTTGATTGGTTTGTTTCATTGGTCTTGCTTGCTTGTTGCTAACATACCGCGTCTTGGGAAGTCTCGTTCGGTAGAAGTGAACAGGGAGCCCGCAGATTCCAAGGGGCTCTTCGGTTCTTCCGTAGTGAAGCCCCGTTTCAAAATGTTGGTTTGAACCGGGCAGATACGGCCAAGCCATGGGCATGTCTGGTTTAGCATCGCGCGGCATCGATTGAAAGGCCCTTCCTGAAATATGTGCTGTGGTTTGCCAGTTGGCCGCTGGAATAAAAATTGCAGAGCAGCTGTGGCTGAACGTGCAATGGCTTGGTTGCGGCCCTCGGCTCTAACCGTCACCACTTTGCGGGATTTGTCAGACCCGTTTGCCGAGAAATGTATAAAAGCGCTCTCTAGAAAGAAGCAAGTTCCCGACGTTCCACAATCCACGGGTGCAAACAAGGCCCACAGGAGCGCTCTGTAGGTGCGCTGTGGGCTCAAAAGGTGTCGGGGCTTCTCCGAGCCTGTAAAAGATGATCAACACGAGGATGCTGTGGATGGACGAAATCCATTTCGCACCACTTTGAAACCATGGTTGAAACCATTGCTTGTTGTTGTTTGCGTTGGGGAACCGGTGAACATCCCAACTTGGGGTTCTGAACGGTGGTGCGAAATGGATTGCGCAACGATCCACAGTATGAAGCTGGACAACCACCAAGTCCACATGTTTTTTGGCCAACGCCCAACATGTTGACCCCCGGAAGGTTCAAGTATGAAGCTGGCAAGCTTCCCTTTAAGGTTCCACTTGCCTGGGCTACACATGTCTAGCCCAGAACCCAGCACTATCCTTACCCGTTTCGCCGGGTTCCGGGGTGAAAATGGTCGCAGAGACTTCCTGCCAGATGGTTTGCCTCAAAGGGGCGGAAATAAGTTCCTCTTTGTCCACTGATATAACAAATTTTGGGAGGAGACTTGGAAGATCAATTTATTTCCCCTCTCAGGGACCCACTGTCAGGTGCCAGGGTACTTGGAGGGAGTGTACGAACTTTACTTTCAAGGCTTGATTCCTCCTAACACCCCAAACCCGAAGTCTAGTTATTGAGCTCCTTTGTGGGGCTGTCATTTTTTGGCATACGGTTGTTGTTTCGCCATTCCACAACAGAACCCCCCCCCCCCCCAAGGGGGGTCCTGATTTTGGGACAAACCCTTGTAATGTTGACCCTGAATAAGCCCCTGTTTATTAATAAGGCGGTGTCCCTGGTTTTAGTGGGGGATTCAGACCACTTTTGGAGGGGAACCCCCATATCAACAAAACAGGGGTTCATTGATCCGTGGTCAACATTATTACCCCGAGTTGGTCCTCTGGGGGCTAGACCTGTCAAGCCCTAGGTGACCCTGCACGCCTTGCGGATCCGGCGGCCAGAGGATGACCACGTCCTCATGCAGGCACGCTGCCTGCCAAGCGGTGCTGCCTGCCTACGTGAGGAGCATGTTTTTTTGTTTTTTTGTGGCTTTGAGGGGAGTCAAGAGGAGACCACAATTTGTTTGTCGTTTCATTTTTCATGTTGGGCGGGGGGTTGGGACGGATCGGTCTGGTTGGTTGGTTGGTTGGTTTTGGTTGGTTTTGGTTGGTTTTGGTTGGTTTTGGTTGGTTTTGGTTGGTGTTGGTCGGTGTTGGTCGTTTTTGGTTGGTTGGTTGGTTGGTTGGTTGGTTGGTTGGTTGGTTGGTTGGTTGGTTGCTTTGCCGCATCCCCGGCATCATCAGCCTCAATCGGCGCGGGAGTTGTTTATTCGCTCTGATTGAAAGGCAGTTGGGAGTTTCTGGGCGCTGGTTTAAGTTAAGGGGGGGTTGAGGCTGGCTTCGATCTTCATTAGAGTGGGTCTTGTGGTGGTTTGGGGTTGATTTAGTGCTGACACCCAGACCGCTGTTGGGCGGGTTTGGGGTTGACTTTGGGTGGATTTGGGGTTGGCTTGGAGCTGGTTTGTGTTGGGTGTGCTGCTGGCTAAGCAGTGCCTTTAGGGTTGCTTTTGGGATGTGGTTACGTGAGTTTGGTCTCGTTTAGGATTGGTTTTGGGGCAACTGGTGATGGCGGGGAGGTTGCCAGCCCTGCGGAAAACCAGCCCTAGAGGTGTGATCAAGAACTCCGGATTGGTTGTTGGTCCATTAGGGGTAGACATGGGGACAAGCTCGAAATCTATCACAAAAGGACTAATATGAGAATCACAACACAAATCGAGCCCTGCCCTTTCGGGAAGCAGGAATGTTGACCATGGCTTATGTCTAAGTCTATGTGTGTCTGTGTGTGCGTGTGTTTTTTGCGGGATGCCTGAAAGCTCCCCGAGTTCCGTTTTGGACTTGATCGCCAGGTGTTGGAACATCGTGTCAAAGCATGTTGTTGCTTTTCTTGGGTTTCGTTGTGAGCCAAGCCAGGAGGCATAGTATGAAAGGCGCCCAAGGGGCTAGAGGTCACAAACCAAGCCGCACGCCCTCATGGTGAGGTGGGCCGGTGGCGGCTAAGGAACGGCTGCTTGGCGTGGTGGGCAAACCGGGATGATGGCCGTGAGCAAAGGGTCACCAGTTAAAATTCAGACCCAAATCAATCCTGAACCCCTATGCAGGCTGGTAGTGGTTTCCCTTCTTGTGCTGGCCCATGCTGGCCCCCTTGACATGGTTTTGATGAGGAATCCCCTCCCAGCATTGATCACGCCAATTTGGTCTGTGCTGCGCGATTCAGAGGGCGCAGCCACTGACGGCCCATTTGTCCATTGCATAGTTACCCTGCAGATTAACAACCCGAGTTTGGATGGAGTAATTCAGGTTTGGGCAATACTGCGTGGAATGCGGCAATGCTTTGGGATTGCATGTGTTTGGCATTTGAATTTGGGCTGTACCTTTCTTGGGATTTGACATGAATTTGACGACGCTAGTTTAGAATTGCGCAATACTGGCAATACTGCTACAGAAGCACCGTTTATGAAACATGGGTGGGGTCAGGGCAGGCATACTCATTTGGTGCGACCAACCATAATTCTTCACATGCGTACTTATATAAATAAGTATATTGCCCTGCCAGAAATCATCACCATTGGAAGTTCAGAAGTCTTGTCTGATGCGTGCCTTGGCTGGAAGCAGTATGCAGCAGCTGAGGCGAAGCAATGCCAACAATGGGATGTGCTCGAAAGTGCGGAATCTGCATGTTGGCCCCCAATAAATCGAAGGGACAAAAAAGAAAAGCAACACAGTCCAGGGACGCAAGGTGCCGCATTTTGACACCCCCTAAAATTTCAATCAAACCTGACCACCCCCTTTTGGGTGATATTCAGAAGGAAATGAAGAGGAACCGACTGGGTTCGTGGAGCCCGATTTTGAGACATGTTGATTAATTTTCCTTTCTTGCGGGCACTTGCAAGTATATGGAGTGGGGGGGAGGGGGGCACCCCGTTTTGGCCTATTGAGATCTTCAGGCTTCGTGCCGATGTGCGGGTATCCTGGAAGCAAGCGGCCCTCTGCCAAAGACTTCAACAACTTCATCGACTTCCTCATTCGACGCTCGACGCGAGCGAGTTTGGGGAAAGAAGTGGCATATTGGTCAGACATGTCCGGTACAAACTGAAGCAACACGCGGAGTGCTGACCCATGGCTGTGGGAGACTCTCAGGAAATTCTGCTACAGGGTACTGGGGTTAAGTCGTAGCATCGTGTGTGAAGTCGTGGCGGCTGAGCGTTTGCCATTGGGGAAACCATGTAGCCGGGCATCAGCTTAAGAGATATTCACAGCTGTTAGTTAAACTAGTTTTGCTTCAGGGGAGCGTGTGCCGTTGGGAAAAGCTTCAGTTGGAAGTTGTTATGCTTGTCAGGTTCTGCCGCGGTGTCTGCAACTTGCTTTCAAACCACGCACGTAGAGGGTTTCAACTTTCTGAAAGGACTCTGACTTGCCTGCCCCACCGTTGCCTCCACCTGCAAAAGCTCCTTCTGAGCCTGCTTCTGATGATAACACGGAGCTAGACAAGGCTTGGCGAATGTGAATTTAGTGGCCAGGGTTTGAAACTTGCGCGGTTTGAAAGCGTGGCCAATATGATTCGGGATTTGGATGACTCAAAATATGTTGTGCGCCGTTGTGAAAACCCTTTCATGTTACTTGAAAGCACCTGGTTGTAGCGTTTCCAGTGTGTTTCATCTCTCCTTTGCGCAACAAAAGCACAGAACACCCAACGTAGTTCCATGCAGTTCCACTGTCACCCCCTTTTCATGTCACCTCGAAGTGCTCGCTCGCGTTAGCGTTTACAATGTGTTTGCGTGAAAATGCTGTGACTTAAAACGCCCTGCTAGGACTTAACGCGATCAGAGCGTTTCCAAGCGACTGCAAGGACTTAACTCGAGATGCAAGGACTAAACCCACACTTGTCGGCTGAAATATTGGACTGCCGTGTTGGGTGCGCGCGCTGAGAAAAAGCACTCTTCCACCACCATGGCAAGCCATGCACAGAGCCCCTAGCCCCCCTACAGGGGGGCAAGCGCTTGGTTTAGACCAGCCCCGGATTTTTGTTTTGAAGCGAGACCGAAGGGCGGTTGAAACAACAGCGGTTCAAGTTATAGCCATGGAAGTGAACAGAGGGTTGTCCAGAGGGAAAGTTGTCTTCCAACACCCTCCTGTCAGCTTCTGTGCTGGTTGGAAGGACGGCAAACCATGCTCAACAAACACGCAGCTCAGAGAAGAATGAGTCGGCGAGGTCAAGCTGCCACATGGGTATTGACGAGCATCACGGCCTGAGGTGAGCTCAAGGGTGTGCTGGGCGGCCAGCCTTTGACCAAAACAGGCAGGCGGGCGGACAAAACCGCCGGTGGCTTGGGGCTGTCGCATGTAGCATGCCGTGGCCTTGGCGTCCGCGAGGGATGCCCTGAAGAAACCCCTGGAGAACGAAAGATGTCCCATTTTGAAGTGGGAATCCGGATTATCACTTGCCGGGCTCAACGTTGAGAAAATTGCTGAGGGCATCCACCGTACTGAACAAATGAGGACGAGCCCTGGGCTCTGGGCGGGGAAACGACGACGTAGGTCCTTTAAGGTTGGGGTTGCATGCAGTTGGACATTTCCGATTTTATGTTTTGGAATGTTCACAGCACTTGCAGCTGTTCTTCAGGCGTGGCCATCCTTTTCTTGTGTGGGTAAGCTTCTTTTTCTTCTTCGTCCTCAACTTGGAGTAGTCCAAGTTGGGGCTGCGGTGCTTCTTGGTGTTTGTTTCGCTTCTTGTTTTTCTTCTTGAAGACGACCCCAAAATCATGGGGGCTGGCGGGAGGGAGCCTAAATATGTCCTAAAGGCCTTATTAAGAGCTGAATGAGGGCTGACTTGGGCTCCCTCCCTTCCCCTCTCTCCCCCAGACCCCATGACAAAATTTCCCTTGATTGATTGAAGACCCCAAAAAGGGTCGAAGTCCCGGTGCCGCAGGGAGCACCACGGATGTCTTCAAGGAGCAATCGCCGCAGTTCGAGTCTTGGCCACCTCGACCCTAGCTCAGTGGCCCAAAACTGGTTCGACCTTTCCTTTAGCGCGCTCAGAATGCGAAGTTTCGGGGAGGGGAGTTCGACCCCTGGAAGTTTCCATGCCTTCTCTGGCGCAGTTTGCCAAGGGATGTTAGGACTTTAACTTTTTTTGCCCAACGAATGAATTGGTTTTCCGAATTAAACCACCAAAATGTTTAAAAAAGCTTGTAGCAGGGGAGCAGAGTTTGCAACCGAGCTTCAACATTTTTGTGTTCCTGTCTTGTTTTGTTTTCCAGTTTTAGCCAGTTCCCCAGCTGAAAGGCTTGGGCTCCATAGGCCCGGGTGTTCGGGAGCGGCTGTTCTGGGGTGTCCGGCTGCCGGGGGTTGCTATGGATGCCGTGGAAAAAGGCGCCATTTGCCTTCGCTTGCCCAAAGCGAATCGACCTTGTGACCTTGTGGTTTTCCAATTTTGGGATCCCATCTTTAGCAAAGGTCCCAAAAGGTGATCACCTTTTATTTCCAGGTCTTTTGGGCGACTGAGATTTTCCTTCGCTTGAAGCTCTGAGAGGATAAGTATTTGAAGCTTGCTGGTCAAATCTTGGGTCGTTTCATTGATTTCTGGTCTTTGGTGTGACTTTCGCCCTGACCTTTTGGAAGCCGGCCCTGACCTTTTGCTCAGGCGGGAAGCAAATAACCCAGCAAATATCCCAGCAGTTCGTCACCAGTTTCATAATTTTCCGATTTGGAAACCAATGGGGATGGATATAAGTTGAAGACCAGGTCCCGGTTTCAAGCATCTGGTGGCCAAGTCATGGATTTCCTTCTGGGAAAGAGCGCGGTGAACAACAAGCCTTCAAAGGTATTGTAGTTTTGACTTGGCTTGGGACGGCGCGTGCCAAAGCTTGTTGTGCTCTATGGGGTGTGGCATTCTTTTGGGGGATGGTGATCAAATGGATGAACAATACCCCGCACCAGTTAGGATGGATGAAGCCCTATGAATACTGAGTTAAACCACCTACCAACTATTGCAGGATAAGGCAATACTGGTTTGCATGTTGTCAGGGGCAGGTTGGTCTTCGCACTTCCCCACGTTTGCCAGTTGCGCTGAAGGAAAATGCGATGGACCAGAACCGGGAGATTCCTTCGGGACGGTACTGGAAGAGAGTAGTTGGAGTGGTCTTTCAAGGAAATGCGTAGGCGCTACTGCCTCAGGCAGTTGTATGGCGGCCTTGATTGCTGGCAACCCTGGAGCCTTGCCCCTTTGAGGGGGGCCCCCCCAAACAGGCTGAGACAGGAGAAACTTGTGGCCCTTTTTCCGGAGACCCTTCAAAATAGGGTCTCCTGCAATATCCTGTCCGCTTGTTGTATCATTTTCTAAGGTCGACCAAATCACCCAAATCGGAGGTGTTTGAGGAGGGACCCCGGGGCAATTTGATGCTTTCACCCGATCCAAGGGCACCATGACGACCTACCGGCGCATGCTCCAGCAACTTGAGGCAGCAGGTTCTGACATGAGGGCTCTTGCGAATAAACGACCCCTTGCCGGAGATTCAATCATCGGCTTTGGTTGCCATGTTGGGTGAGTCTCCCTGGGGCGATGTTTAAAGGACACATTTGGGAACCCTTATGCAGCTAAGTCACCTGGCAAGACTTCCAACCATTGCCGAAAAGCTGGCCTCTCTTCGAGATTCTACTTGAGGATTGCATGTGCGCATGTGGGGGTGGTGCGGCATAGCTGAGGCCAAACGAGCTTATGATAAAGCATCCCTTGAGTCCTCTTCCCAGTTTGCGGGTTTTACTTTGCTCAGACAAGGCGCGCTACCCTTTTCTTCCTGATGGACAGACTCGCCGGGAATGAAAGTCAGCAGCCAATAATTCTGCGCCAGCATTCCGAAAAGTGGCCAAGTTTCAAGCCCTACCATGGAGAGAGCAAATCCACACACCAAATGTTAGGCGGTGGCTTGTCCCAGTATTCCCAGGGTTTTTATCCTTCCCAACTGGTGCAGGATGTGTCCATCCACAGTATATCCTCCCACCAACTAACACGGATTCTGACAGGGGCTCCTGGCTTGGACGTGCGTCAGGTTCCATGTCAAGATTGGTGGGAGGGTAGCCACCTCATCCTACGTGTCATATCAAAGGCATGCGACCCTGCAGCCTCGTCAGAGGAAGAGCTTGTGCCTCGGCAGGGTGATGAGCCGCAAGCGGAATTGCCAAAAGTCACAGCGCGTCGTCCCTTTTGACAGGCTGGTGTCCAGCTCGTGGGTTGGTTACACATATATATATAGATAGAAAAGTGTGTGTATATAGATTTACATACATGCATACATACATACATACATATATACATAGGTACTTCCGGGTTTTGGCAGACCATTTTTTTGGCTTGGTCGTATTGTTCTTGTAGGGGTTGTTTGCAGTCATGGCTTAATAAGTTTTTTCTTGTAGGGGTTTCTTGCAGTGGCTTAAATCAGATCCTTTTTTTCAATTTGGCTGCCATTCCGGGTGTCCAGACGGCCGGACGCCCCACCTGAAACCATGGCTGAGTGGGGATCTTGATAATTACCCCTCACTTTTCAAAACAAATCGACTGTTTAACCCTTTGCAGGTCCACATTCAGTAAAGGTCCCGAAAGGTTAAACCTGTTCTTTCAAGGTCCTTTGACCAAGTGAGCCTTTGCAGATTAACATGGGACCCAAAAACACGTTACCGGTGGAGGAATCTCCTTCTGGGGGGACCTCTTTTGCAGTGGTGCCCGTTTCGCCTTTTTGTTTGGAGGGGGTTCCCTGAGAACCTACTGCCGAACAACAGGGTGTCCTTTTCTTCCCATGCCACTGGGGGGATTTGGGTTAATGTTGACCCCAAATTAGTACACCCCTGTTTATTGATATGGGGTGTTCCTCTCCAAAAGTGATGAATCACCACTAAAACCGAGGACACCCCCCATATTAATAAACAGGGGTTTATTCGTCCGGGGTGAAAATGAATGAAACTGGAGCAATGCCAAAGCCCACCCCGAGCTGAGGAAGCTTGACCCATCGGTGCAGATATTGAACCAGCTGGGCCCGCCCTGCCAGCCGGCCGCAGTTGGTGAATCGATCCCGGTTTTTGGCTAATGGGTTTGGTAGAATAGGCGGCAAACTTCCATTTGCTTAAGAATATATTTATGTGTGTTTTTTTGTTTTCCCCCTTCTTGGCTTTCAAGGGAATCTATCACTACTGGATATATTATTATTTTTAATTTTCCCGGGGGCTTAAGCAAATGGAAGCAAACCGGTCACATTTTGGTTGGACAAGGGCCTGGTGACTGCTTGTCCGGGGTGGGGGTGTTGCCTTTTGAGGTCCAAATCCCGAGGTTCTCCGAAGAATGAGCGTCAACAAACCACTAGCCAAGTTTCTGAGCAAGATGTGTAAGGGCCTTGGTGCCCGACGTTCGTTGTTGCCTGGTTTTGTCGTCGCCTGGGGTTGTCGTTGCCTAGTTTTGTCGTTGCCTGGTTTTGTTGTTGCCTGGTTTCCAGGAATGCCACGGTATACCACGAACAATGATATGAATGACGCACTGCCCGATATCTGCCTTTCCTTCTCCAGGGGAAGCCCATCATCAAGATCTTGAAAGGAACACGTTCTTTTTCGAGTTTCTTTGGTTGCAACATGTTGAAACTGAGGCTCGCTTCATGCAGGACAACTTTCCGGCAACATGCGTTTCACCCCTTGTTTCCCGTTCCGGTTAACAACAGGGTTCTGAGAATTCGACCCTTGGATTCCGGGCTCCAAATCCCATTGGTTGCAAGTGTGTCTCGGTTTTTCCTGGGCGCCTTTTGCCGTCTGTTTTTCTCTCAGGTACCCCTTCTCGTTGGCTTTGTTGGGATTCTCGGTTTGTGGGGGAGGTACCGTTTGCCTTCCCCCAACCACCAAAAACCCCCAAACCGCCGAGGGCTTGGCGACTTTTCCGAACCGAAGCGCCGCTTCGGAACTCGGGGCCAGGCCTCATCCAGGGCATTACGATGGCCAGCTGCAGCGTCATCGTGGTGCTGCGAGCCGCGGCTTTCGCCATGGGGCGTCCGACGATTTTTTCGTGTTTTTTTGACAAATTCGGGTCTTCCACCGGAGAAACAGGGGGTATAACGAGGGGAAGCCATGATTTATATCGGTCCTTTGCTTGGGGGCCAATTCTTGATTCAGGTTTTGGGATTAGAGTAGAATTTGCAGATGGGGTAGGGCTGAGAGCGTTCGGTGACGCTTTGGGGGCGGGGGGGTGGAGACGGTCGAACCCCCAGTTTCATGAGAATCTCACTTCCTGAGTTCCGGAACTCGGACTTGATCGTCACTTGGGTTTGAACCATTCTAGTGGTAGATAAACAGTTTGGACTTTTTTCGGCCTAACCACTCAGGAAGTGAGGAATAAATTTGGATGACCTAGCGAGAGTGGTAGCTCAAAATGCCTCTACAACCCTAGACATGGCGCGGGTCTACGATGTCTGGCGCCATTCAGAGTTTCGCACATGTTCGGCCCAAGGTGAAAACGACTCGGACGTGCGACAGCAAAACCCCGGGCATTGGGCCCGTGCCGCATGCTGAAAGCCAACTTGCCCTTTGGGCCTACTTAGAATCAGGGGTTTGACAGGTTCAAGGGGGCGGAAACTCTTTGATGAACCCCCCTTATGCACTTCCATCCTTTGGGTCGTGCTTTGGTTTGAACCTTTGGAAGGTGCCTCCGAGTGGTTGTCGGGGTTCCTCCGAGACCTACAGATACGGTGGATGCCCTTACTTGTTGCAAGTAAATCAACCACAGCCCAGGGAATACGGGGTTTCCGGGTTTGGGATCAAGAGGTTGATCCCCACTTCTGTGCTCCAAGGGCTCTCCCGCCCTTTAGCCGGGGAGAGTTATTCTTTAAGAAGCCCCTTTTGTTGTAGGTGGTCATTTCCCACAGCCCTGCCCTTATTCCCTTCTTGCACTATTTGGGGATATTTGAGCCACAATCAAAACGCGGGTAGATGAAGGTTAGTAAGGGACGATCCCAACCATAAATAGCTGCGGCCGCCCTCTTAATCCTGTACATGGCTCTGGGTACACCATTTTAGTACCAGGTTTTGATTGCGACTCATTTGGGGCATCCACCTTTCCCAAGGTGCCACCTGGAAACGGCTTAAGCGAGAGAACGATTCGCCCGCGCTCAGGAAGTGCCAGTGAGGCAGAGGTCTATGCCTGGCTGCCGCCGGCACTGGCGGCACCTGGGGCGTTTTTTGTTTTTGTGTGTGTGTGAAAGGTGAACCAAGTGTTCCATTTGGGTAGGAATATGTGTTATTTTCCCCTAGCCTATGGAATCTATCACAACTGGAAATATGTTTTGGCTCCAGGAGACTTCAGCAAATGGAGGATGTTGGGGGTCCCATATGTCGAGCCCGCATGAAACAACCTTGCACTAGTAGAAAGCTGTGTCCACCAAAGTGAAGGATCCCCTCTTAAATCGATTTTTGCGGTAAGCCGCCCCCTTGATTTTCTGGAAAAAGGCTTGCCAGGGTCATAGTCACGACCACGTCAAACATCAAAACTACTTGGCTCAAGGATGGCAGGGAAATCGTTGGGCTGACTGTTCCGAACTGTCTTCTCCCGTTGGCTTCAAAGGGTCAGAGGTTACGACTGGCAAGTGCTTTGTAGTTAGGAAAATGGAGGCTAGGCCCTGTCAACGCCGTTTGCGACCCTGAGAAGTTTTGGGGTTGGGAAGGGAGGTTGTGCTGTTGTTGCCCGCTGTTGCTTGAGCACCTCGACTGTCAAGGGGGGGCGGCCAGGTAGCTTGCAAGGCCCACTGGCATGCTCATTTGCCTTTGACACCAGGCACCGGCCTTGTAAAGAGGGTTCCGTTGTTAGACTACCCCAAGGCAGACTTCAATTTAGGTGTGATTGATTCCCCCAAAAAGGGAAACCCCTCAGTTTAAGTCAAAAAACGGATCCCAGCTTGTATATGCAGCTTGTTCATGTTCTACATTTGGCTTTGGATGCTCCTACTTGACCTCAGGCCGAGCCATGTCTTGGGTTTAAAAGCCCTCGCTTCTTGCAAGAGGGCTGGGGCTGCGGGGCTGTAAACACCCCTGGATCAACTACGTTGCCTAGGTCCGGGGGGGGGGGGGGGCAGCGCTGGATTTTCCGGCCCAACACTCAGCCTGCTTGAGGCTAGTCTATTCTTATGGAAGTTTACATGAAACCCAAAGAAAAGGCCAATATGAAGAAGACCTTGTTTCTGTGTGGCCCCTTTCTGCTGCTGCACGTGAAAGGGGCTGATTAGCTGAACTGCTCCTTGAGTTGTGTGCTTACGCCCCCCATTGAAGGAGAGCTTTACCTGGACAGGCACATGAACGCCTTGTCTTTGCTGTAGCCTTTGACCTATGCGTCGCCGCAGCCGAGGATAAGCTGGACGACAGCAACGAGACCAAGAGACTTGGATAGAGGTGATCCAAGTGTTGCAAGGACTTGGCTGTGTAACAAATTCTGGCCCCCCGGCGGGTTCGTCGGCATATGTCTTGCTGTTGTAGCAGACGTGTGACCTTCAAGCTTGCTGGTTCTGACTTGTCCGCGAAGCCCCACACAGGTGAGCACCCGGGATTTCCAGCTCCTTTGGACATGACAACCTCAGGTTGAAAGATGCTTAGCCAGTTGGCGTTCACAGAGTTGGACAGGGCCCACACTTGTCGCTTTGAGCGCCCTCATGCACATTGACGATCCTCAGCTCCGAAGCCTCTCCGGGCACAAGGGGAAGGATCCATCGAGGGGGCCCCAAGCCCCATGTTTTCTTCGAACCTCGGAATGCTGCACGGTGGTTTCCCATTTAGTCCCTCTACTCCAAGAACCTTTAAAAATAAAGGATGCAAACGAAAAACCTGGTTTTGAGCCTGTTGCTTACTGAAAACAGGGTTCTTGGAGTAGAGGGATCTCTATACAGAAGCCTGGGGTTGAACCCCCAAACCCCCAAACCACCAGTCCAAAGCACCAACAAGGGGTATACGCTGACTGCGGCTGGTTTCGCGGAAACTTGCGGGACATTTCGGCTAAGGCAAGAGGTGAAAAACTGGGCGCTGCGGTTCAGTGAGCAGATCTGTAGCTGGGCCGCCCGCCAGGGCTGATGGGTTAGGGGGAATTGTTGCACGTTGAAGGTAGCTGGCCCGGTTTTCCCATCGGGCTTAATCATCCTACCCTGTGTTCCCCGCTTGGTGTTACTTCGCCATGTCATCCTATGTACCCCACTTGGTGTTGTTTCTAGATTGCCGCTATGTGATTCCTATTGGCCCGGCGGCGGAATGCTGACCCGAGAAGGTTGTACAGTTGAAGAGCCTGTGCCGTTCGACTTGGGCGTTCCGATCGCTCAAAGCGAATCGACCGGGTCTGACCTTGTTTTGCCAGACTGTCCCTCCCAGCAATTGACATGGAACCTGGCAGGGGTGCCTTTAAAGGTAAAATGGTCCAAACCCGGACACCCCCCGAACGTTAGGTTCCATGTTAACTAGTGGGAGGCGAACTAAGCTATTTTGTTATTCGCGCGCAACAAGTTTAATGACTGTTTGCAGTGCGGCGCGTGTCTTTGAAGCCAGTTTGAGAACGGCTGGGACATGCGAGGCTCAGCATTTATTGGCCTTCGGGAGTCACCGAGGAATCGCCGCAAGATTCGCGCCGGATGCTTAATGTATGCATTCCATGGACCGTACCCTTGGCCGCGCGGCCTATGGCGAGCGTTTCCTCCGGGTGACTTCTGACAATCTGAAGCCGGCGTACTTCCGATCCATGTGCTCCTGTGGAATGACCGGCTTCATGCAAGCCACGCGCCCGTCGTCCATGGAAAGCCCCGCCACAGTTACATTCGTTTCGCAAGGTGGGTGACCTCATATTTCTTGTCTGTCAGTGGTCCGTGGTGGTCATTCAACTGAAAAGGGCCGCAAGCTTGAGGTAGGTAGTTCAATTATGCTTTCGCTGCAGAAGTGGCGCTCAGACCACCCCGGATGCATCCTCGACATATCCAAAACATGCGAAGGGTCCACTTCATGGGACACCCCCGATTAGTCAAAAAAAGATCAACTCATCCGGGGCTTGCATTATATCATGAGAAGAGCAGGCGTGTGGAAGATCTCTCCATGGCTCGGCGATAGAATGAGTGCCAAGAATCGCAGGACGCTACCATCCACACGCACGAAGGTGTGTGTGTGCGCTTTAGCACTTGTTATTGCATGTTTTATTACATTTGCATTCTGTTTTTTTTTTTTTTTAATGTATATTTTGGGTACCCGTTTTAGGCTGATCGACAGGAAATCCCAAGCGAGCAAATGTCCCCCTATTTTGAAAACCCTTCATTCCTGGCGTGGCTCATCTGACTCTCCCACATCCGCCGGAATCCGACGGCGCTCTGGTTATGATATCATTTTTGCGCAGTTTTCGCGTGCTGGTTCTCAAAGGGACGCGGCACTTTCAGCTACTTGTGCTGCGTGGCGCAAAAGTGGCCTGATCGCCGCGGTGCTGCCCAATGGACTGTTTGGTCCAGTGGGTGTTCATGGCCGGCTGCTTGCCAGAAGCAGGCCTCGCATTTTTGTTCTTCGGAGGCTTGCTATGGGTGTAGCGTTTTGAGGGCACCCTTCATGCCGATTTCAGGGGTCTGGGCGACGGGGCAAGCGTCATTTCTGGGCCCCCCCTATTTTCACACGTTGAATTTTCAAGCCCTGGCGTGGACTTCGACTTCGGCATTATTTTTTTGAGGCTGTCACTTGCGGCGTTTGCGTTTTGGAGCTCTGACACCAGCCATGCCTTTCAGGAAGATCCCTGGATCCAGGTGTTTTCTGCATACGAGACTAAGCCAACCTTAATGACAGCATGCTTACCCTCCCACTGGCGAACCTGGAAGCTGACTGGGTGGTACGCCAATGGCCTCGTAAAGGAACTTTCTGCTGAGTTTCATGTTGGGCGGGTACAAAGATGGTACATCTTCAGAAGCCTTACTCTACTCTAGTTCTCCTTTCTGAGCGGGGCTGTCTCCAGCGACCGGCTGAGGCTCCCCCGAGGCTGGGCGAGAAAGCGGTTGCGAAGCTACACCCCTACAAACGAACGGAAAAAGGGGTCGACAAACGGGTTTTTGGGTTCCATGTAAATCTGGGGGTGCGCTGTCAGGTCTTCACTCTTGGAGTGTGTTTACTTTGTGGGCTTTAGTCCTGATTCAAGTGTTTGCTACCATGCCAAGGGGTGGGAAGTGCGTATCCCAGCTTGGGCGAATCGGCAAACTGGTTGGCTTCCTGGTATCCCTGCTGTTCGAATTCAGTTTGAGCAATGACCACGCCAGCTCAAATTTGGGTGATGTTCGCATGAGTGAGCCAGACGCGATCCCCCGAAGTGCCACAGGGGGGGGTGTTCCCTGCCAGAAGAGCCAAGACCACTTCGGTGCTTCGATCCTGGGCCCCCCGTGACTTGCTGAGGCTCCCCCCCAAAAAAAAGGACACCCGGAATTTTGGGAGTTGCCTCTCAAAGCTGAAGATTTGCCCAGCCACTCAAGGGGGACTGGGGCTTGCAAAAGAACAAGCCCCCGGGTGCTTTTCGACCTCTCTTGACCTCTTTGATCAGGTATAGCCCTTAGTTGGTGGTTTGAATTGGTGGGAGCTGAACCCCCTCTACAAGAGCCAGGGGAAGCCCATCCATCTCTGGCCAGGTGCGATCTGGTCGGCATCCGCTCAGCGCCAACATGGTGGCAGCTTGGATGACCTCGCCTGGCGGCTTCTCTCTTTTCTTCTTTTTTTTCAGCACGGCTTTTGGGTCGGGCTGAAGGACTCGTTTGCTTGTGTTTGCTTCCACGCGCTGAGTTGCTGGACTTGAGACTTTTTGGGAAGACCAGGTAAACAAACAGTTTTTTTCTTTTTTCTGGCCAATCTACTGGGGGAGTGAGTTCCAAACTGTCCAACAGAAACTTCAAGGAATGGACAGACTAACCGAACAGGACCCCTTTCTCTCAACATGCCGATCCTTTCTTTAGCCATGCCGATGTGTTTGTCTCACAGCGGAAGCAACTAGGTGAAACCATTTGCATATATTTGCATCATGGCGCCTTTTGATGTCGAAATGTGAAGGCCATCCAAGCTGAAACGTGTTTGTCTCAACCTGAAGCTGCCTCAAAGGGTTTCATTCCTTTTGGTCACCCGTTTAACCGAGCCACAAAAGAGGTGTCCCCCTAAAAGAACAAATCTCGTGGAGTTCCAAGCCGTGGCAAGTTGGCACTTTCAGGCGATCGCTAGGTTTGCCCATGGAGACTGCTTGGATCAGTAACGACGAGTGGGTTTTGTGGTGTCAAACAACCCAAGAGAGAGGGTTTCCTCAACAAAAGCCTCCAGTGGCCATGGTGTCCTTGCGCGGTCTTTTGAAACATGCAGTTGTGTGGGTCTGTCCAGTCGCGCGGGTTTTTTGGACAGCTGTGGTTGATTTTGTTGACCCCTTCCATTCCAACTTCTGGGAGGTCCGAGTGAATGTTCCAACAGCCTTCGCACGCGAGGCGCGATGAAGGCTCGTTCTCCGCTTTCGATCGGATGGCTTGTAATGTGGGTCTAGGAAAGGAATGCTAAGCCACAGGTTTCCCTTTGTGCTGGCAGGTCCAGGTGTAGCAGCAGGCAACTGCATGTGAAATGTCTATGGGGCCAAACGTGGAATCATTTCCCCTTGGGCAAAATTTACATATGAGCTAAATACTCCAAGGACCCAATCGCTTAACTTGACTCGGGAGTTTTGGCCCCCTGGCTACCAGTTGTGTCTTTTGGACGGGAGGGTAGTTCTTGAACTTGTGCTGGTTCCACAGGATTACTCAGATTCGGGAGGTGTTGCAGAAAGCCAACATGCGTGTGGTCTTGCTTGCTTTTTGTTCCTCGTTTCTGGCCGGAGTGATTCCCATAGCGCGAAACTTGCATCCAGCTTGTCCGCTGCTGCTGAGTTCATCAACGCCATGATGCCTCCAACCACAATGAGTGCAGCCTTGTTGATTTGAGCGGGGTGGTGTTGGAAAGGGACACATGCGCCAAGAGCAACATTATTATTGGGGTATCGGTTTTGAGTCGGCCCTTCTCGGTTGTGCAGGTTGGTGGCTGTGGGTTCTGGGTAGCCTGTAGACGTTTCTGGTTTGAACATTACCGGTTATTCCAATTAGGAGCTGTGGTGGGGGAAGAAAAGACGGTACCCCCCGCCCTTCCACCCCTTTGCTGAACCTGTCCCATACGACAGGACAAGCCTGGGCTGAATTACTTGAATTCAGTGCAGAATTCGGCTCTGCGGTTGGTCGGCGGTGTGCCACGCTTGCGCACCACACGCAGTCGGTTCCACTCTTGGCCCTTGCATCAATTTTGGTTGTCTACCTGGAGTCTCCGTGACCCTTTAAAAATGGGTCAATGACCCCATCATTTTGGGTAATGGCCCCATTTTTTAAGGCTCATGGACACTCCGGGTAGTTCGCCCTCGTTTCTAGACATCGCCTTGAAGCAAGGCGTTTGGGGGTCCCACTGGGCAGCCGCAGAAAAATTCGCTTCAAGGGCAACCGCTCTCTTGGGCGCGAGTTGCTCAAAAACATGTCGCGGAAGGCGGGGTTGGGCGGGTTGGCAACTTGTTGAGATGAATCGAGGCTTCGACCTGTTGACCTAAGTTTGGCAACCTTTTTTTTTGGCAACCATGTGTAGTCGTGGCACGCGTTGATCACCAGTTTTGTTTGCCAGGTTCTTTGGGCTGAGTGCTTCCGATGCGAAAATCCGGGGGTCCCTTGGAAACCCTCACAGGGACCCAGGCAGGAGAGGCACCCAGAGACATGGTAGAGGTGATTTTGTTTTCGACTGGGTAAGGTGAAGTTCAACCACCGGTGCCAACTTTTTCCCTTTCTTTTTTGGTTGGGAGGGCAAGCCCCTAAAACAGACTACAGAAAAAAGAAACGGTACCAACTGATTCTAACTTCTCGACTGGACCTAGAATTTCATCTGACTTTTGGTGAGTGGCTCACACAAACACCTCATTTCGATCAGGCCTCTTGGTCTTTTGGTCTGGCGCCCTCTCTTTGTCTGGGCCAACCACCGCTTTCGGCACGGCCGTCGTGGTGCCGTTTAACGGGTGGTCTCGGGGGAAAAAAAACAAACGAGGGGGCCGTCAGTTCATGTCGCTTGTAGTAATGGCTGCCGTGGGCGAATGCAACTGGAGTGAACTCAGCGGTCAAGACATCAGAACACGTGGAGCACAAGCTTCTTTGTGTGACCGTCCGAGTCTCCACACTTCAACATCCCAACCATTCCGGTTGCTGGCAGTGAACTAAGTGTATTGCTGATTGGGAAACATACTGTAAAAAAAACAAAATCCTACACCACCGCCTAAGAATCCCAGGAATGAGTCCAATGGAAATACCAACAAGCAATTGCTTCCCATGGTCTGTTAGGACTTCAGCTTTTTGCCAACTAGCGGATTTTCCTTATCAAACCACTAAAATGTTAAACTTTTAGCAGGGGAGCAGAAAGCATGTGGCAAACACGTTTCTTGACTGCTATGGGGTTGGATCTTTAGACTTTAACTGTTTTTGGGAAACGAAGGGGTTTTCCACTAAGCCCACCAACAAGTTAAACTTTTTGCAGAGGGGTCAACAGCAACAAAGGTTTACACACTTTTGTTGTGGGGGGCGGCATTGGACTTGAGTACTACGGGCCGCAGCCATTGGAGCTGCATCAACATTTCGCCGCCATGCCGAAGGCAGCAACCCTGATGGCTGCAGGCGAGACGCGCCTGTTTATTTAGTTATTTAGTTAAGTATTGATTTATTTATTTATTTATTATTGTTATTACTATTTTTATAATTGTAAGTGGTTTACCCTGAATTGTTGGTTTCCTTTGATTGTTCTTTACAACCACCAAACAAGGCGAATCGACACAACCAGGACCCCCACGCATGAAGAATTAGGAGGTTTGTTATACCCAGAAGTGAACATCAGGTTGATGCCCAAAGCCAGTGAAACGCTCGAGCTCCAGCACGGCCTGTTTGGAAATGGTATACGCCTAAGAGGGGGTTTGCTGGACTTGTAGTAAGGGGCTTGCTGGGCTTGAAAACCCAGCGCTTGCATTTCCCGAAAAGTATCCAAGGGAGCCACCTTGAAAACCAAAAGGAAGCCGGCTCACCTGTGGAAGGATGGAATCTTGTGCCACTTTGAAACCATGGGAAACCATTGTCCGTCAGCCTTTGCTGGGGAAGAATCTTCATTCCAGGGTTTCCTAGGTGGTGCGAAATGGCTGTGGGTCAACACCAATGGGATCCCATTTTGGGGTAGGTGCACCACCCATTGTACTCTATTTTAGTAGGGGGGATTGAATCGGATGTTCACTGGGGGTACGATTTGGGTTTTGACCCGTGGCCAACTGGATTTCGCAACCATCCGAAGGCTTGACTGGGATCTGGGAAGCATCCACTTGACAGGCGCCCTGGGCGCTTTGGGGACGACCTTCCTGGCCGGACCATCCGCCTCATCCGTCTCACCCGCCCGCGCCTCTCCCGCCCTCCGGGGCCGGGCGGGAGAAGCGCAAGCGCTGCTCGGCGAGTCGGTTTTTCGGGGCGGCCGAGGGTGCGGAGCAAAGAAAGCCCGGCATCGCTGACGCTTGGGTTTAGGGTCAAACTTGTCATTTTTCCTCAAAGGGAAGCAGGAGTGTAATAGGCGATTCATGGGTGTTTCTTTCCAAACCCCGTTTATCCAGACCCCGTTTAAGCTCTTGAAGCGACCAGCTGGGTGCTGTTGAGCAGATCTCAGAAAGGCGTTGGTTTGTGTGACCTTATTCAGGGTGGCAAATAGCAATGATGCGCATCACATGTACATATGCATATATGTATATGACAAAATAGGGTTCCACCTCATTTCTGCTTTCTGTCTTCCCAAAGCAAGGTGTTTTCTCAGTCGCCAGCAGTCTTCAAGGACTGTGGCTTTCGCAGGGTGTTCTTGATGGTTGCTAGCTTTATTTGGGCATGTCGTTCTTGAGTATCCCCCCAAGGATGGGTTGTTGTCCTTTTGGTTGTCCTTTAAAACCACCCAAAAGGGGGACCCTGAAGAACAAAAGACACACCATGACACACCTATTTCCCCGTGTTTGGGTGAGTTTCCCTTACCTTGGCAACCCCAGGAGCTCAAGGAGAACCAGCCTAAAGCGCCGGCATGGGGTTGACAACAAGGCCTCTGAATTCCCACAGGCTGACCGAAACCAACCCCAAACCAACCCCCCCCCAACACCCCACCCCCCCAACCCCACCACCCCACCCCCCTCAACCCCACCCCACCCCCACCCCTCCTAGCTGCTGACACCCCAAGGCCAGCCGGTGCCGCCGCATGGCTGGCACCGGCTGCCGCCACGGCAGTGCTGGCGGCCGCGGCGCAGCGCGGCTCGGCGGAGATCAGGCCCCCCTTTTAGGGGCCTGGGCTCGCTCAACCTGGGCAGCGGTGGTTTCAAACATCTCCTTGGCAAGTTTACGGTGAGGTTTTCTGGCTAGGGGTGATGAAATGAGGGGAGATGTTGGGAACCCTGATCCTCAACTCACCCTGTAACTTGTGGGCTACAGGGAAGTCAGACCCTTCAACAGTGTCGCTTGAAGAGGGAGAACCCCAAAGTTCAAAGCGAAAGGAACCTGTGCCTTGCTTTCTCGGTCCTGACCCAGGCACGGCGCGGAAAGCGACGGCGACCAACGAGGAGCCTGTCTTCGACCCGAGGAAGGAAGCAGGAGCGGTTCCGATGTGGATTGACGTCAGGTTGCCATGGTGAGAAGGAGTTGGCTTTCTGTTGGTCTCCATGCTTTGGGTTTCCTATTGCCAGTGTCCCTCCTTCCAGATTCGACGGCGTACTATCGGAATTACTCCTCAAACGGTCCCACACGTGATTGTTGGAACAACTGTCTTTCCCGAAAAGTATGGAAGGTTTGTCTCAACGGTTAGTTGTGGAGTAGGATTGGCCACCCCTCCATTTTGAACAGCCCGGCTAATGCTACTCGGCAAGGCGGCTGACAAAAAGTGTACCAGCCAATTGGTTGTGGATTTGGAGGAGCGGCGCTACGCGAATAGGACTGAGCGGCCTCACCCCGATACCCTCCCTCTTGTCATCTCAAGGTTGCGGGTCAGCTTGTGTTAGCTTCCATGTTCTCAGATGCCCAGTCAAGCACTCAGTTGTTCAAAACGGATTGGTTTTTGTTTGGAACCTTTTATGGTCTCCCTTTTTGGTACCCACCTTTTAGCAAAGCCCCCCCAAAAAAAGGTGCGATCACCTCGCATGCCCGTCCCTTTGCGGGGCAGAGCGTCTCAGAAGCCTCCGCGGCTGCGGGGCTTTCAGGCACCTCACTGGAGCCCCTTCCAGTGGCTTAAGGAATCCGTGTCTTGTTTTTCCTCCCAAAAGGCGCATGTTTGCCCCTTAAGGAATAGGCCTTCAACCGTTTGGGTGAAGGCGAACCGTTTGGTTCGAACACATGTTTTTTTGCACTTGCTTATTTAACATTTATTTTTATTTTTATTTTATTTTTTGTTTATTTGTTTTTTTTTTCCCTTTGTTGGCTTCAAAGGGAATCGATTCCACAGGACATATCTTTGCTCCTCCTTCCCAGGTGGCGAACAGTTTATAAGCCACTGGAAGCCAGGTCACCCGCATGCCTCCCTCCCCTCCCCCTCCCCTCGCCCTCGCCCACGCGCGACGGTGGGAGAGGCATCACCCTGCCCATGATGTACTTCGACCCCTTGGGTTTTGCCAAGGAAGGCGACCGGGAAGGCGGGCGGTTGGGCGCCGGAGGAGAGCCTCGAGCCTCTGGCTGTTGGGGCTGTTGGGGGTAGGCCGCGGCCAAGGAACTCACGCTGCAAGTCTTGGTTTTAACCTGGCTCCAACAGGCCCCGGTTCCTGAGCTTTTTAGCCCAGTGCTTAGTGGTAGTCTCCGTATTTAGCCCGCTAAAAGTTAGGCACTCTTGGCGGGGGAGCAGAAAACGGGCGGCCCAGTTTCGTAGTGGTTGCAACAGGAAGCTATGCACATGGGACCAAGGACGACAAACACATGTTCATGAAATTTCAGCCGTCTCCACCAAGGTTCCCTGCCTGCAACAGCGCCAGCAGGGACTGTGGGCCATATTTTTTGTCCAAAAGGGGGAGGGGGTTGAGGGCAGGTGCTGGTCACACCCAGTTCAGCTTGCCTGCGCTCGCTTGCGCCGCAGGCTTCTACCAGCTCCGAGCAGCCGAGCTCAAGCACGGCCGGGTGGCGGGGGACCACAGCAATCTCCCGCCATTGATGGTATCCAAGTTATCCGAAAAGCGAGCCCGTGGCGAGCTCGTTCATTTGTTGTTGAACTTTCATCCAGGTGGTCTAGTGCATCTTCTGTTTGAACTTTTTCGGGATGTGGGTGTGGCTGTCCTATTTGAAGGCACCTTCTTGATGAGCCAGTGGTTGGCCCTTGGTTAGTCGGTGGTACATTAAATGCTTGGGTTTGATAGAAGGCTTCCGTGTGTGTGTGTGTGGTGTGTGTGTGTGTGTGTTTGTTGTGTGTGCGTGTGACTGTGTGTGTGTGTGTGTTGGAGATGCCACCTGGGCTGGTGGCTTTTTTGTGTTTGAGAGAACCACTACCAAAAAAGGGGCGCCCCTTGTGGCATTGGAGTCTGCGCCAAGCTCGTGACTGCATGGGGCTTGTGGCAAATCCTTTCTGCAAATCGTTATGGGGGGAGAGGGGCGGGGAGAGAGGGCGCATTTGGGCTCCCTCGACCCTTTGCACCTGTAAGGCGAATCTTCCGGAACCTTGACCCCAGGGGGAAAACTTGAAGGTCGAGAAATATCGGCTTGCAACTGAGAGGACCTTTCCTGCCTGCAGATTGAGCAGCGCCCTTTTGAATGGGCTCCCTCCACCCCCTCCCCCCAAGCCCCTTTCCCCCGAAGCCCCATCAACGGCGGCCAGTGCGAGACTCAAACCCCGCTGGATCCAACTGCCGCGCGCATTGCCGCAGTGAGGCGATGATCGCGTCCCTGGGCTGCGTGATCCAGCACTGGTTCCGCTTCCCAGGCCGCGGGGGGGTTGAACCCAACGACATCGGTCCCTTATGGGGGCTGGGGGGGCGAGGGAGGGGAGGGGGAGGGAGTAAATAAGGCCTTAATAAGGGCTTAATAAGGGCTTAATAAGGGTTTTTTGGGCCCCCTCCCTTCCGAACCTTTCTGGGCGTGGAACTTCTCTTTGGGAGCTCCCTTTACCGGTGGCTCGATAGCTTGCACAAGCAACTCTGCATAGAATCCATTTTCTGGAACCCATTTGTTGGAACCCACCTGTAAAAAGACCCAGAGTCGTTCGGACCCGACTTGTTGGGGTGCCAGTTGATAGAAACCCATCACCCAGATGTGGGCGTGTCTTTCCTTGAGGCTGCCCCATTTCTCTGAAGGAAAACTACAATGAACTCCGAAATTTCCAATTTGGGGAGGTCCAACCCAAAGACCCATGTCCCTGAAGTCCCATTTGGGTATGGGTCAAAATTACACCACCAGGGAACCGCAGGTTTTGGTCCATGTTGCCACTTCCGAGGCTTCCATTTGGGGTACCTATTTTTGACCCAACCCCAGCCATTTCTTCCCGAGTTTTTTTTTTTTGGGGGGGGGTCCAAGCTGAAGACCCATTGGCCCGAAGTGGCACCGAACCGGCGCCAGGCTTCGAGGGCGTGCCGGCGGGCATCCAGGCGGTCATCACCCCACCAGGCGCGTGGGCGCTCACTCCAAATTTTCGGGACCGGCGTCGCAGGTGTTTTCAGGAGACCCTAACTTCCTGTTGGTTAAGAGTGTGTTTTTGTAGTTCCCCCTTGCTCTTAAAGGGAATCTATCACTACGGGATTTGTTTTGTTTAATGTTGTTCAGGTGACTTAAGCAAATGGAGGCTAACATAGGGCAAACAAAAAACACAGCCACGTCCAGCGGGCGTCATTCCTCATACTGTGGATCAGCTGCTAGGTGGTATCCCAGTTTTCACAGGTTTGATCCATCCCAACAGGCGCCAAAACTCTCAATTCCTGAGTTCCACCAACACCCAGACGGTTGCAGGGTTGGAGAAGAAGGTGGGAAGGCCATTCAACCATTCAACCATGTAACAACCGCCGCAGCTGTACAAATGTAGATTTATATTTGTTTGGCTAGACACCGAGGGAAGGTTTGCTTAACGAACCAAACCCTTCCCCTTTTAAGGAACAGCACAGTTGTGATTGTAATCATGGTACCTCACTTCCGCCCATTCAACCATTTATATTTGTTTCTTCCTGATTTCTGGAACTCGGACTTGAGCCACTTTTCGGGGTTAGGTTATTCATTTGCGTCTTAAAACCAACACCTTGGTGAATTTTGCCAAGGGCTGTTAGGACTTTAACTTGTTGATCCAACTAATGAATTGGTTTTCCGAACTAAACCACTCAAAGTTGGTCACTTTTAGCAGGGGAGCAGAAAGCAACCAAGAAGTGGCTCATGTCGAAGGTTTTCTCCAACTCTTGGGATCGGAAGGGTTGGATGATTGGCGGCCTTTCTTGCGTTGTAAATCAACAGTTCCTGGTCACTTTGTCTTGCACGACCCACTGGATCGGAAGAGGACAGGAGGGTCCTGATGGTTGCGAAGTCCATGCTGCGCCACGAAATGAGTTGCCATGGTGGAAGCCATGGTTGGGATATTTACGTTGGGGAGTCATCATTCCAGGGGTTTCTTAGGTGCGAAATGGATTGCGCAACCATCCGCATGACCAGAAAGTCATTTCGATCCGAGATCCTAGGCATCTTTGCCCATGACAGCGGACATGTCAATCTTCAGCTTGGGCTGCGAATCGGATAAATCTAGAAGTGGGTAGGTACTCTTTATGTACCCAGATGGCCTTTGTATTGCAGGGGAACCTGCGCCCACAACACGGTTGGACTTGTGGATGCATGTGTGTTCTTTTCAGAAAGTGATCTTCAACTCATAAGGAGGCGGCATGCGTGGGCTGTTGACGAAAGCGATTCTTTGGACCCCTCTTAGTTAGGTAGCTAATAGCTGCTTCTTGTCCCAGAAGGAAACCGAAAGGGGATGAACAATTGTTAGATTTTATTCAGACCCATTAGACATGGTGCTTATCCATTCAGCATCCAGGGTATTCGGCCGGACCTTTCTGAAGAGTCACCTGAGGTACTTTCGGCTTGGTCGGCATCATTGCCTTGTGCCTTGCCTGCATATTTGCTGGGTTGCGAGCTATCCGGGCGTAAAACGAGCGAAAGCCATGATGAAGGTCATTCAAGATCCTGTACTTAGGGGTTCCCCGTTTTATTTGTACTTGCTCTTCCTCCCACTAACATGGCACCTGAGGCAGGGTATCTGGAAGATAACTTTCCTCTTAAAAGGACCCCCTGTCAGGAGCCATGCTAGTGGGAGAGGGGATAGAAGCCCATGGCTTTGTAGTTAAGTCGGATCGTGGCGGGCAGAACCCAAAGAAAACACCGTATGGAGAGGGTGCTGGATGTGTGAAGCAGAAACCCATGATGTGATTCCAGGCAAAGCTTGGCCACTGTTTTTAGGTTTCTCCAGATGATGGACCCTCTTTCTCGTTGGCATTTGAAAGACACCACCATTTCAGAGACTACCGCAACCTACGCCACAGCAAGGATGCAGACCTGCACCTTTACCTGTGAATGATATGCTTTTCAAAATGTTGATCCATTTGGAGTCAAGATGTCAAGAGGGATAGCTGCTTCAGAGGACCTCCTTATATGGCCCTTGTAACGCAGGAGGTTTCGAGGAGAAATCCTTTCAGGAGCCCTGAGAGACGACCTTTCAACATAGGTCCACTGGTCAAGATTCCAAGAGGTCGCGGATCGGTGAGATCCTTATCCTGCCGGCAAAAACTGAAAGCTTGTCTGTGTGGGCAGTGCGCGCATAGGTGCTTGTCGGCATTTACGGAACGTGGTTTCCCTTTATCGCAGCCAAAAAACAAAGGTAAATATTCACGCAAGGTTCTGACTGAAGTAGTACAGGAAGTAGCCCCACACCCACCCTGAACCATAGGTGGCTTTGAATTTTCACAGGGCCCCCGTAAAAAGTCCGAGGACATAAAGCCGCAAAATGCTGAAAACGGGGCAACCAAATAATTCGAACTCATATCCGTTGGTTTGTCTCACAAAACATATGTTTGACCTCCCATTTTGGATGGCTTCCTTTCATCTCCCATATCCAGACACCAAGTGTTGAAGGTTACCCTCAGGACTCCCCCCTTTTTCAGGTCCGGAAAGCTGCCCGCGAGTCCACGGGGCTCTCAGATTCTAAGGGCGGGAGGTTTGGAGCTGACGATCTTCAAGCAGGACCCGGAGAAGGATCCAGGCGATTCGAACCGAGCGAGGGGAAGCCGGACCGACCTGAAGAGAAGCACCGAGGTACTGTTCACCTCGCTGGGGGAAGCCGACAGCAGAACTGTGCGGTGGTCCCTATTTTAAGACAACTGGACAGCTGGACATCCCCAAGAGAATTCGATGTTCGCCTAAAATGGTGCACTTTGTGTAATCAAGTATCGTTTGCATCTTGAAGTCTTGGAATCCCAATACCCTCCCCAAAAACCACAGGCTGGTATGGTTGTCCCTTTTTGTACTCACTGAAACGTAGCTCCAGGTGGCGTCTTGTATGCGGCGCACATCTGGCTCAGCCCGGAAATCAACGCGGGGATGTGTCAAAGCTTCCCCAGAATTAGTTCCCCTTTATTCTTTGTTGCTTTTTTGGGGTCCCCTTTGTTTTCCACTAACCAGGCAAAAACATATTTTTGCTCGGGTCCGATTTTTCCAGCCAAGAAAAGGTCACCCCTTGAACCCCCGACCTGTGGAACCTGAGGTCAGTTAGATCCCAAAGCCCACGGGGAGCGATCTAAGCGCCGTCCCGCGGGCCGTTCATCGAGAGGGGAAGTCCTTTTGCGCAAGGCGAAGGATTGTGGCAACTGGCAAAAGCACAAGGGTACATTTGGGTATGGGTCAAAATTCAAGCACCAGGAATTGGACCGCAGGTTGAATCGTCCATGTTTCCATTTACCAGGGTTCCATTAGGGTACCCTTTTTTGACCCACAGCCATTTGGAGAGGTGAGAGTATCCGGAAAGGACAGTCCAAATACCAACCAGAGGGTCCTTGTGCGGTTTCTCGAAAGCTGGCCAAAGCCACCAACTGAAGCGTCCAGTTGGGTCTGGATCTCCAAGCATAAGGTGTCCTTTTCAGGTTGCGGCTTGGAATAGATGGTTAGATGGGTGTGTTTCTTTGACATTACCCTGTGTCGCGGTTTTCAAGGGACACCAAAAGGAAAACCACCCAGTTTGGGGGTCCAACCTTAAACAAAGCATACCCAGATAGGTTCCAGCTGGTTTAGGTTCACCTTCTGGGTTTTGACGTTCTTGGCCCCAATCCACTCATCTGATGTTGAAGTCCAAAGCTCTAGGGGTTGATTCCCCATTCTTTTCAACCACCGTTCTTTCCAAAAACCGGAGCCGTTTTCGCTGGATTTCCGGAGGTTTTCTAGAAACATTCGGATCCCTGGAAAGAATGGACATGGAAGTAAAAAACAGCTCTTCTTTTTTTTCAAAACCAGCCATTTCCCCGGGGTTTTTGGGTGGTGTTCGAAGTTAGCCCTAGAAACCAACCGCTCGCAGGTGACTTCGGGGACCCGGCGGGCTTCGGGCAGTACTACACCGAGTGGAAGGACCGGGAGCTCAACAACTGCCGCGCCCGGGCTTGACCGAATCGAGCGCAGGCGAGCGCAGCAAAATCGCGGCGACGGAGGGAAACTCCGTTGTTCAGTGGCGCCCTTTTTCTTTGTCAAGCCCCAGAAAGGGTTCCCCTTTTTTTCCCAGGGTCACTGAACAACTGAGTCCCGGCTGGTAGCTCACGTGAGTCACAAGCAAAACCCGGCTTTTCTGATGCAGGCTGGCAAGGGGAAGTTCTAAAAACCAATGGGCGCGGAATCCCGCCTGCACTGTTGTGACAAATCTTTACATTCTGGGGAGGCAATTTTAGCGCCGGGGCTTTGATTTGGGGCTCACTTTGGGGTTTGGACAAGAATGCAGGTCCTTCTTTTTTCTCCTCGAAGTTTCGAGATTTGCTGGCGAACTGCGATTTGGGGCTCACTTTGGGGGGTTTGGACAAGCCCTTTGGGGGATCCCTTTCAGGTTTTCCGAATTTTGGAGATCGGCGAACTGCGGTGAAGAGGTGAGAGCCAGGTTGGGGTTCTCGACTCCGATCCGAGGCCTGGGCATGATCTCCTTCCTGGGCATAGTGCTGGCGGAGCCTTTCGGCCAGATGGCTTCGGCTTGGGTTTCGAGGTGCATTTTGCCAAGGGCTGTTAGGACTTTAACTTTTTGCCAACGGATGGGTTTTCCGTATTAAACCACTAAAAGTTGTCAACTTTTAGCAGGGGAGCAGAAAGCAACCGAGTTTTTTCTCACCTTTCAGATGAACGGCCGCACATGTGACATGGGGATACTTCCATCTCCATGCTGAACCCAGGGATCCGTTTTTCTTTTCAGAAAACCATCAGAACCTCAGGGGAAACCGACCCGGTTATATATTGAAAAGAACGATGCTTGAAAAGAATGGGAAATCAACCCCTAGACATGTGTGTGTGTTTCCCACAATGTGCGCCCCTCTGACTTGGAAGTTCCTTTTCCCCCTTCGATGGGGCTGTCTAGAAAGTGGGGGGCGGGAGTTACAGGTAGTTGTCTCAAGATGAAGCCAACGGGGGATGTGCAATTTGTTATTTTTCCCAGACCCCCCTAATTTGGCACCTGCCTCGCCAAAGCAAATCGTCTTGCTCACGGCCGGCTTCGTTGGTCAGTATTCCCATGGTCCATTGGTAGTTCTTGTTTTTTTCAGGTCTGCAGATGTTCCAACTTAGGTCCAGGTGTTTGCCGAGTGCTATGTTGAATGAACGAAGGGGGAAAAGCCAGAATTCGGGGCTTCCCCTTTGAAAAGAGGCTCAAGCGAGTCGTAACATTTGCCTGCGGCACAGGTTGGCGACAGGCAAGGACGGGGTGGACCAGATCTGGACCCCGTTGGCCAATTTGCCGGTGGAGTGAGTCGCTGGCTCGGGCGCCAGGCGCAAGGCACGGCCGAGTGCTGGCCAGTTCTCGCCGCGGAGGAACATGACCTTGTCCCACACTAGAAGCCATGTATGTAACACATACATACAACACAATACAGTACACTACAACACACGAATTGCATGTGCGTTGCATTGTAATACATGTTATACTACGTGCATACGTATACACACATATATATATATACATATATATGTATATATATATACATATGTATGCGCATGTGTTTAACCAATTAGAAGGGTAAACCATTGAGTGTTTGGGTTTGAGAAGCAAGACGTAGACTCAGCTGTGCGCAAGGCAGTTACTTAGATGCGGCATTCCATCAAGGCGGGGGGGCTTTTCGCAGACACTGCTTTGAGAATCCCAAGGGCACCCAGATGCAGCTGTTGATTGCTCCAGCAAAAGTGCGGCCCAAGTACCAGGAAGCCCCGCCATTTGTTCAGCTCGCGTTTTCAAGGCGCGTGAGACAGGCCATGGGGTCCCCGAGCAGGCCTCAGTAAATGTGAATTTGGAAGGGTAGGGGGGGACCTCGGCCTGGTTGAGGCAACACTTCTCTGTGCAGAAACGCTTTTCGGAGCCTAAGCTCCCATTCGGATCGCAAAAAGTGTGGGTCGATCCGGCTGACAAGACGCAGATTGACTGGGGAACGCTTTTTTTTTTGGGGGGGGGAGGGGAGAGAGAAGCAAGGACATTTCCCATGGTCGTTTCTCATCCACCAGAGGCTGCTATATCAGATGCGCATTCTGCAGAGTCTCCCAGGTTGGGCTTTGGCTTGTCAAGGTTTACCTCTGCCAAGATGTGACCCCACCCGACCCCCTTGAGTGGAATTGGAGGAGTGGGGTGACCCCTGGAGATTTTTGGTGAAGCCTCCAGAAGGTTAGGGGGATTCCATCACCATCGTTGCCATTGCATGCCACGTGTGAATTGTCTTTCACTCTTTTTGCCTGGACAACCAGAAGAGGATGTCTGTCTTTTAGCGGGGTCCTCGTATCTTTTTGGAAACGGAGTCAAAGGCAACTCGCAAAATGCCACTCCGTGCAACCCCCTGTCAACAGCAGCGAATCGGCATTTGGTCCATTTTGCATTGGTCCGTATAGGTCCAGCTACCTTTGCCAGTGATTCTATTTACCCATGTAGTAAGTAACCAAGGGAACACCCTTCAAAAACCAAAAGGACAATTGGTTGGACACCTACTATGGTGGCTGGGATCCAGCTACCTTTCACACGGCAGCCCAAGTTGGCTCAAACCATCTCAAGCCATCCGCCAAATTGGAGTGAGCGATCGGGCAGCATGGCGATGAAGTATATGGGCGCCTACCTCATGGCTGTGCCGTGGCATCCTTTTGGCCTCCCCAGTTCATTGGATACGCACCAGTTGGTAGTACTCACCCCAAGTAATTTGTTCAACATGGGTTTCCCATCTAGGTTCCAACCCCCGTATTGGGGGAAGACTGGGAAAATGACCCTCCCCCTCCTCAGGGTACGGGGGAGGGGGGGTGTTGGCCCGCCAGTGGGCTTCCTTTTTCAGGATGAGAAAGGCGCCAGAATTGCATCTGACACACGTGTCTGAGCACCAGCCAGGTTGGCCTACCAAACATGGCGAGCGGCCTCGGGACCATTGTGGGTCCTTCCTACTTCCTCCACGCCCTCCCCATGTTTTCTTCTCCCCCAAACATGGCCAACAATTGGAGCCTCAAGCAGCATTGAGTCGTACGGAGCCACGGATGCACCTCGTGGAGCGACTTGCAGTGGGGCGCCAAAAAGCCCCCGTTCCCTCCCACGAAAGCAAGCTTCGCGGCCCGTTGGCCGAGGTGCTGGGCGGCAAGGAGAGGGGAGAAGAGAGAAGCTTCTTGCAGGTGAGGCCCATGTAAACCTTCTATGACCATGTGTGGGTCAAAACCAATGGGATCCCATTTTGGGGTAGGTGCACCACCCATTTTAGACCTATGTTAGTGGGGATTGGGATGTTCACTGGGGGTACGGGATTTTGGCCCATGTTGGTAGATTTAAAAGTCAATGTGTGTTGGGTTCTGCTCAAGGAATTCCCGCGCCCAACTTCAAAGAATTGTCCCTGGCCAAAGTCTAAAACATCCAAAGTCACCGCGCTCGCTTGGGCAACCGAGCAAAGAGCGGTGAGCCCTGCATGTCATGGAGCAGCAATTCTTTGTAAGGGACCTTCTTGATAACAGGGCCGTTTCGGACTTCTATGAAGACACACACACACACACATATATATATATATATACACGGCCAATTCCTGGGGCTTGCCCGAACCTGCAACGTCCCCGACCCGTTCCGCAGGGGGTTCAAGAGCGCTGCCCTAAACCATAAACCTAATCCTGAACCCTAAACCTTTTGACCCTAAAACCATAAGTCCGAAACCTTAACCCTAAATGTTGAACCCTAAACCTGAACCCTAAAACCATAAACCCTAAACCTTAACCCTAAAAACACTAACCCCAAACCCTAACCCTGAAACAAAAAAACCCTAAACCTGAACCCTAAAACCATAAACCCTAAACCTTAACCCTAAAACCACAATAACCCCAAACCCTAACCCTAAAACAAAAAACCCTAAACCTTAACCCTAAACCTTGAACCCTAAACCTGAACCCTAAAACCATAAACCCTAAACCTTAACCCTAAAAACACAATAACCCCAAACCCTAACCCTAAAACAAAAATCCCTAAACCTGAACCCTAAAACCAGAAGCCCTAAACCTTAACCCTAAAAAAAGCCTTAACCCCAAACCTGAACCCTGAAACCTTAACCCTAAAAACACATTAACCCCAAACCCTAACCCTAAAACAAAAAACCCTAAACCTGAACCCTAAACTATCTTAACCCTAAAGCAATAAACCCTAAACCTTAACCCTAAAACCATAAACCCTAAACCTTAAGCCTAAAAAACCTGAACCCTAAACGTTAACCTTAAAACCATAAACCCTAATGAGCCACAGGCACCTGGAAACTGCAACCGGGTTCTCGTTGCAGGCTGTCAGCTCGAAGCGTGCCTTCTCGGTCTCTGGTAGAAAGGAGAGTGTGTGCTGGCGTGAAAACAAACACAAGGAATGCCAAGCGTGACGTTCCCACTCGCCACTACTCGTGTTGCTCGAGCCCACTCATGGCATCATGAAACGTTGTTGCCCACCATGAAGGGGGCACAAACCGCAAGTCAGCACTGAAGCCTCAACATAGCAGGTCAGATACACATATGCACATATATATATATATACACGCGCTTGTACGCCTGGGCAAACCCCGGGCGTCGCGTATAAACTATATTAATATATATATATATACACATAATATGCCCCAGTGTCTATGGTCACCGCCTCAAGGTTGTTTAGAGGTTGTGGTAAAAACCATGTCCCCTGGCCCCTCCCTCCCCCCGCCCGCGGAATCGTGGTGGGTGATTGCTGTTGCAAGCATTAAGCCTCACAAATAATATGAATATTTGCTGAGGTGGGGCCTCACTATCAGATGAACCTGGGGTCGTCATGAGTCATCGTTGATGGGGATGGGGGTGCGTCGGTTCTGGACAGGCGTACCACATCGGACCTCTCGAATCATTTGACGATTGAGGTTTATTAAGCCGAATGCTGCCCTACACATTGACATGGAGCCCAAAAACGTGGTCAAAAGGAGTTTCCTCTAAACATAGTTTGTTTCCATTTTATTCTGCGGGGGCTTCATCATCTTTAGTCCGGGGCGCACACATCCGTAACCCACCACAGGAGAGCCCATCGGCCGCAGACATCAAGAGCATCCTGGAGGCGGGTTTGACAACTGAGGGTTTGCAAGCCACCATTGCTGCGGATAGCCACACCCACATGGAGTGTTCCTTTTCTTGCGTTCCCTTCAGCGAAATGTGCTGTGTTTCCTGTGGACGGTTCACTGCCTAACAAGACTATGCTTTGTTTGTTCTTGTGCATTCATTTCGCCTTGCCTCCTATTCGCCCCCGAAAAGGGACCAATCCCAGTACGCATAATGCCACCCAATAGGGCTCAAGGATTCGTAAGTGGAGGGTAGGTGGCTGAGCCATTTGTTGATTCCAGTTTCCTGGGTGCAACAGCTGAAATTGTGAATCCTATCAGTGGTATGGTTGATCCCATGTTGACGAGTAAGCATATGTAGCTCACAGGGACTTCTGCACGTCGGCAGCCACTTGCCCTTTGGGCGGTGGATTGGCGAAATCCTGCACCACCTAAGCAACCCTGGAATGTTGACCCCCGAAGCCCGTTGCTCCTGACCCATGCACCCATGGCGGCTTTTCGCTTGAGCAGCCTTTGGGGGTTTGCAACTTCCGTCACGAGCAACACGAATGACATGTTGCAGGGGGCCAAAGACCGAACCAGAATGGGCTTTCACGGGTGGCCTGCAGCTAGCTGCCATTTCATCCTGGCCGTTAGGGTATCCAGGTAGGGCAAAATCTGAGAAGAAGTTCCATCAGTTTCAATTCTCTGGTTCAAAGCCGACCTTTTGACCTCTGTTTCCCTTGTTGGTCCTTTTTTCGTCACGGTTCCAAAAGGTCAACCTTGCATTTCCAGGCCCGGAAGGGGGCAAGTGAGTTCCCCGTGTGCAAAGACTAGTGGCACGGAGTCGGGAGACCTTTTGTTTTTCTTCTGCGATGCGAGTGGGACATGAGCCACAATCAAAACCCGGGTAGATTAGGTTAGTAAGGGACGATCCCAAGCATAAATATCTGCGGCCGCCTTCTTAATCCTGTACATGGTCCTGGGGTTACGACCATTTTAGTACCAGGTTTTCATTATGAGCTCAAATGGAGCCCAAGTTGGAGCAGTTTCATTGCGACTCACATGTCCTCACAGCGCAGCAAACCTGTACCAGGTTTTGATTGCGACTCACGCAACTCCTTAGCCGCACTCAGTGACTTAGGCTGGCGGCATCAGCTATGAGGACGCCCTCATCGACAAGCTGGTCTCCCGCATGGATGGCAAGAAGGCCTTCCTGCTGGTTTTGCGAAGATGCTAAGGAAGCCACGAGGGGATTGGTTTGGTAGACTCACTTGCCCAAAGCGAATCGACCTTTTGACCTTTTGGTTTCGAACCCATGTTTGGAATCCCATTTTTAGTAAAGGTCCCAAAAGGTGATCACCTTTTGTTTCTGGGTCCCTAAGGGGCAACTGAGTTTTTGGTTGTTTTGAGTTGGTTCTGTGCCAGGGGGGTTCCACTTGACCTATTTCTGGGTCCCGAAGGGGCAACTGCGTAGATGTGGGAAGCATCTTGGAAAAGTCACGGTTCGCACCTCTAGGTTTCTTGGGACTCTCTGGAAACTAGCTGGCGCCCGGCTCGAGAGCGGGCTTCCTGTTTTCTCCATGCAGCCGGAAATGCAGGTGCCAGGCTCCTGCCGGGTTCTGATTTTTGTTTGGAAGAAGCGCAGAAGGTAAAAAAGGAGGTGAAACAACAGGTTTGATGGGATCTTCTCCAAAACTACGTTTTGTTTTGGAGCTGACTATCTATATATATATATAATATTACTTCCATTTGCTGAAGGATATTTAGATTTTCCGGTTTTATCGGGAATCTATCACTACTCGAAATATTATTTTTCAGGGGGCTGAAGCAAATGGAAGATTATGCACAGTTGAAGATATTAAGTTTTGGAGTACACCAGGACCAGTGCCAGGCCCACGAGATGATCACTGCTGGCATCGGCAAGTTTGCCGCCTGCGGCGGCGGCGGCGGCGGCGGTGGCGGGGGTGCAGCCGCCGCGGGCGGCGGCGGTGGCGGCGGCGGCGCTGCCCCAGCGGAGGACGGGGCTTTCGGTTGTTCAGTCGTCCCGGTAGATTTTGTGAGGTTTTAGTTGGATGAGCTAGGTCCCCCAGTAGTGCCCTTTTACCCTTTTGGGGGAAGGGTCCCCCTACTAGAATAGAGTACAGAAAAAAAGGGTACCTCTATTCTAACCTCTCTACTGGCGGACCTAGCCACATGTGCTCAACCATATTTTGCCTTGAATCTGGGTCAACTGCCCTTCTAAATAAAGGTTGTATACAAAGGGGTGTGCAAGCATGTGCTTGGGGCAGCACACCGCAGGGGCGCAGCTGCGCGCACGTGACAGGGTTGGTCCGGTTTTTTTGGTTTTCCTGCTTTGGGAGGCTCTCACTTTCTTTGTTTCGAAACTTCATTCTTGATGGGGTGCCATGTTGGTGATAAAATATGATTGTTTGGCTGGCTTTGGTTTGCTTTGAGGTTTTTTGCGTTGCTGTCGCTCGGTGTCCTGAGCTGCTGTGTGCATTTGTTGCCGGAGATGTGCCATCTGAATGGTTTGAAGTGGTGGGTCTACATGTCTTGGTCTGCCCGGCCTTCTTTTTAGCGCAAGCTGGCTATGCAGTGGCTGCACTGCATGTCCTTTTTTCGTCGGATCGTGACTCCTATGGCGATGGGGGACGGGTGCACTCCGGCAGTCGTTCAGCGACTGACCATTTGGCCCGGCTTTCGGGCAGAGCAAGAGAAGGTTGGGTTGGGTAAGGGTCAAAATCAAATGACCCTGGGGGCCGCAGGTTTTAGTCCTGGGTTCCATTTACAAGGGTTCCATTTCGGGGTTACCCTATTTTGGACCCACAGCCAGTTCACTAAATCACCATGAGCAAATGTGAGAATGGGGGGGATTCCCGGCCGCCAGCCAACTACGGTAGGAGAAGAAGAAGGTGGAGGAAGAGGAAGAGGAAGAGGAGATGGACTTTGACCTTTTCGGCTGAGCGGAGAAATGAGCGTGGTGGAGAAATGAGCGTGCCGCGTCGAGTGCGCGTCCAATGGGCACAGGCGCCGAGCGTCCAATGGCCTGGGCTGATGTTTTTGGGGCTTTCCTTTGCGCTGGAAGAAGGAGGTTCAAGCGTTTGGTGCATGGAGGTTTGAAGAGCATTTTGGGTGAGCCTTGTTAAAAATAGATAGCACTGGTTTAGCTGGGTTTTGTTCCATTTACCAGGGCCATCTATTTTTCCCAAAGGTCGCCTATGTTTAGGCATCCGTCCAAAGACCCGTTTCATACGTGAGGAATTCCAGGGTGCTGAGAACAATCCCTCGGCCTCGTTAAGAAAGCCGTGTCAACCCGCGCAGGACCTCAACATCATAAAAACCCGTGCTGCCGCCTATTGCCCGCCAAGTAACCAAGAGGAAAGTCGTCTTTCTATTGGGGTCTGTGCACAAACCCATGTTAGCTGGTGGGAGGGTAGCACCTTGGGCCTGGATGTTCTGTCCCCAAAGGCGTGGGCAATGGTCGACCGAGGCTTACGGGAGCTGTGCCGCTGGTATACGTGAAGAAGGATAGGGATCCCTTATTTTCGATTGACTTGTAGCGCGCCATTCGCTCGGGGTTGCGAATGTAAGAATGCAATTTTACGTTTTCGCCTCCCCCCTGTAAGGGGGTGGTGATAGCTCGCCCAGATTTGGTTCGTTGGCTTCGTGGTGTCTCGCATGTCCGCTGTTTGCATATGCGCTTCATGTTAGGCATTTGGCTCTGGCTTGCGGATTTATTGATCCAGACGACAGCGACCTCAGGCATCTCCCAGACATGTTTCGCAGCAGGAGCTGTTCGAAGGTGGTCCAATCCTAGGATGTGGTTGCTCTAAATTGAGACGAGTTGTGGCGTTCCAATTTGGGAGAAACTCTTAATTTTCGCATGACTACGAGTTTTGGCGTTCCAATTCAGGAGAACTTCTTATCGCATGATTTGGGTCTTCCATGTCGATGACCAGAAGTCAACCGCATCTGTCGCCGGTTGGATTTAGATTTGGCCTATACTTGGCTTCGCTCGGAAGGCCCGGCCGGGCCGCGTGCGACTAGCATGGATGAGCTGAGTGGCGAGAACCTGGAGCCGGACCTTTGCAAGGACCTCCAAAAATTGCTGTGGGTCAAAACCGTTTTGGGAGTTGTTAGCGCGAGGTGCTGGGCAAGGACAGGGGAGAAGAGAGAAGCTTCTTGCAGGTGAGGCCCATGTAAACCGTCTATGACCATGTGTGGGTCACCACCCGTTTTAGAACCAATTTTAGTGGTTGGATTGAATTGGATGTTCACTGGGGGTACGGGATTTTGGCCCATGTTGGTAGATTTAAAAGTCAATATGTGTTGGGTTCTGCTCAAGGAATTCCCGCGCCCAACAGCAAAGAAGTGTGCCCATAGGTGTCCTTTTTAGGTGAGCCTGATGAAAAATTGATGACACTGGTTTAGATGGTTACCCACTCTAGTGGTAACTGGATCCACTGGGCTGGTTTTGAAATATGGCTGTGGGTCAAAACCAAATCCCATTTTGGTAGGTGAGTTCAGCACCCATTTTAGGCTTCCTATTTTGTTGGATTGAATCGGATGTTCACTGGGGGCTAACCGATTTAGGTTTTGACCCCCTCGGATTGGGCTTGCCTCGGATTTGGTTCGGTCTCTCCCCAGCCCTCGAAACTGAAGCTGGAGGGTTTCCGTTTGGATTCCGTCGAAACGAGGCGCCCCGAAGACGAGAGGTTTTCAGCGGTTGGGAGCAAGCAACCTGCAACCTGCTTGGCCGTTTTTGTGTTTTTTTTTGCTAGCGGTTCCCCAATCCGTTCCCCAGTCCGTGCGGTCATGTGTGAATCTTTTGTCAAGGTACTTGTTTCGCAGATCCTTTGCGCAGAGATGGTTGTTAAAGGGAGGGGGTCGCCAAGACAAAGATCCGCCCAGATTCTGTGAGCAACTCAGAGCTGGTTCAAGAGATGCCATGGGCTTGTCTCAACTCGCCCAAAGTAGTTGTTTTTTTCCCGATCTTAAGACACACCGCAAAAGGGTATCCTCAACCAAATGCCCAGTTGCTGCGTTACGGTCAGGATGGCCTGCAGCGGCGGAAGATCCAGGACATCCGTGATTGGGATCCAAGGCGAATGCACGAAAAATCCGACCTTCGCCTTTTTGCAGAGTCCCAGAAGCTTGGGGGACCCTGGGTTTTCCAAGCCTAAATGTGTTTGATCTCCATTTGGGAAAGGGGTCCTATGTGGGTAAACACAAGAGTCCGGCCAATCTCAGGGAGTGAGCGGCTCGAACGCTTGAGGAGGCCCAAGCTGACATCAGCGCGGCGCCCTCTGGCTTCTACTTCGGGGAGGAGCAGACGGAGAAGTCGGAGGACACCGTGTATCCCAGGTTCGCTCCTCGCCATGAACCAGGGCATGCTTTTGGCAAGCAGATCTGTTGTGGTCGCTGTTTTTTGTTTCTTCTTGTTTTTCTCCTTTTTCCCCTGTTTTTTGTGTGATGCCAAGACGGCCTTAAAGAGACAAAGTGGTCATATGTAGGCATGGGCCTGTGGTATGACAAAGGGACAAGCGGGAGAAGATGGGAGAAGGAGGAATTTAAAGCATGCCACTCCTGCCTCTTGTCAAGGCATTTGCACCGCCAAGAACAAACTCTACATGGTGGGCATGTCTTTTCCGAGGTCGAGAGTCGACGTGCAAACTCGGGGTTTGCGTGCTCGTTCCCTGTTTTCATTTGGTTACCACAAGTCAGGGCGGTAGTGGCAGATGCCGGGGTTGAAAGCTGACCCCCGGGATTCAAGCCACCATGAAAGCAACGTCATCAAGCCACCTCAGGCTTTTGCCTGCTCGGAGCTTCATCATCCAACTTGGTCAGCAGTTCTAGTTGGGGTTTTCGCCCTAGGGCCGCTAGAAGCTTTCTGGGTTGCCAGCCTCCACGAAAGGATGGTCCACATCTGAGTCCGTTGGGCCGGGTTTCTGCCCCATTCAGCCGGCCTGTCTCGTCCCACGGTGAGACACAGGGCGTGAAAAATCGACCCAGGCTCACTGCAAGTAGCTCACTGCAAGTCGTAGGGCATTCCTTTCCGGTCTTGGAACTATAGCTCAGTTGGTCAAAACGCATCGACTTTTTGACCTTTGGGTTCATACCCCTCGGCTTCCCTGGTTTCCAACCCACTTCATAAGGGGTATATACTATATACCCCTTTTGGGGAGAGGATATGGCATGAATCGGTATGAACCTCAGGACAAAAATGGGTTCGAATTTGTCCAAGGCGTAAAAGGGGTATGTTCACAAGCACCCCTGGACTCCTGGACTTTGGCCCCTCGCCGGCGCCCCTTTGAACATGGGATCAAATCCCCAAAAGAGTCGCTGATGGGTCACCAGCTGCAAGCGGGTGATTGATCAGTTCTCCCCTAGAATTAGCTGCCCTTTTTCAGTTTTTCCTTTTTTTGGATCCTTTTCCTTTGTGTTCCACTGCCCAGGCCAACAACAATATATATTTTGCTGGGGGCCGAATTCCAGCCAAGATTTCTGAATGTTTGCTTGTTTGCTCTTCTGACCCGGCGTCTAACCCGGCGACTCAGCAGCGACTCAGGACATGTTTCCGGAGCATTTGCGCATCGGCCCATGGTCCCGGCTCGCAGCGCCCTACCTGTTGCTCGCAAGCATGTGGACGGACCTGTCCTTTCGCTTCGGAGCAGTGTTAGCTTCAAGTCGGTTTCGGTATCCCAGCCAACCCAGGGTAGGGTGTCTCTTCGCATGATGACTGAAACGTTGGGTTTCAAGCTTTTCTCGCTTTCGGCCAGTTGGGCATTCAGCCGGCGCTGGTTTAATCCAATGCATGTGGTCAATGATACCCTCCCTGTGAGGTTCCACGTGAATTGGTGGGAGGGTAGTTGCAACAAGGTTGCAGAGCTGCCGGCGTTCTACCGTGCTTCAACACCAGTTTTGCTCAGCTTCAATTGGACCAGCTTTGCTCTGTCATCACCTGAAAGGGCCTATCAGGGTCTGGTTTTGCCTAACATGCCAGCGACAGCTGTAGGGTCTCCAGCCAATCTGCGTTCACCCTGGGCTTATTGCTCAAAATGTGGTATGGCGGCATGGCTTGCTGTTCCTCGGTGACAAAAGAAAAGGGTTCCCGCGTGCCTCATTTGCGTGTCTGATCTCATTCGCCTTGTGGTTTTCCCAGGTTTGTTGCCGTCGGTCAAGATTCCAAGAAGGTTTTGCCATTTATTATCGACTCTAAGTAAATTCTGCCAGAACCACACCACCAGCCCACTGGAAGCTAGATAGACTCGCTGGCCTCCATTTGCTTATATAAGCCCCCTTGAGAAAGCAAAACATATTTCCAATAGTGATAGATTCCCTTTAAAACCAACAGGGGAAGTCCGCAATCTTCATTTCAGCAAACGGAAGGTGGGAACATTTAAGCCAATGGGAAATTAGTTTCCTTTTCCGTGGTTCCATGTGGTTGCCATCACAGCCTTTTGGGCATGCCAATGCCATTGGTGGCAACCATTTGGCACCTCACTTGACCCACCACCCGAAATGGGGCTAAGTGGGGACGACTAAACCCAAGTGTATGGGATTTATGCCAACTACTGTTACCCAACTGGAGTAAATATATAGACCAGAGTCTGAGCATATTATTTTTGGTGTACCCTTTGTCTCTCCGCCTTGAATGTTCGTGCTCTGGCCATGATTTTCACCCTGGTGTATGTTGTTGTTCGTTCGGTTCGAGCCTTGTTTTGGCCAATCCACTCGTTCCGAAGCATTTGAAGGCTTGGCGCCAACTTCACTGTTTCGCGCACTTGCCCAATGCGAATCGAGCTTTTGACCTTGGGGTTTTTCGTGTTTGCATTTTTAGGCATGGCTCCAAAAGGTGATCGCCTTGTATTTCTGGGTCGAAACAGGGGGCAGAGCCCTGCATTTTCATATGGAAGTCCCCAAATGGTGGACCCCTTTCACTGGGAAACCCAAAAGTAAACCAACCAGCTCAGCTTTTTCGGGGTGCCCCTTTTTTGTCGTTTTGAAGTGAAGGGAAACCAAAAGGAACACGCCCCAGTAGTGCCCTTTTACCCTTATCTGGTTGGGAGGGTTTCTCTACTAAAATAGACTGCAGAAAAAAGTGGGTACCCTAAAGCCTAACCTCTCTTCTGAAGGACCTAGTCTGGGTCCAAACAGCCGCCACGTCCCCCCACCCCCCCCCCCCCCCCGCGCCATCTCCAGTCCAGCGCCACCTCCGCCGGCTGGGCCGCTCCAGCTCCAAAGGCCCACGGCAGGCTGCAGACCAAGCAGCAAGCCACCAGCAGCCTCCCGGCCCAAGAGGCACGGGCCGAGGGGGTGGCGCCTCTTTTGAGGGTTGGGGTTGTTGAAGGGTACCTTGGGTTTGATTCAAAGGAAAACGAAAAGGCAGCCAGCAAGTGTTGGGAATTTGCCTTCCTTTTTTTATATTGGGGCGGGGTCTTATGCCTACCAGTTTTTTTGTTTTTTGTTTTAAATAATGTGTCCTAGTGCAAGGAGTCACATTGTCTCTTTTGTTGGTGTTCAAACACCACCTTGCGGTTGCCAAGTTGAATTGAGTTTCCAAAAAGGCGACATGGTCCGGGGTTCCGTTTTGCCCCGAGGTGTGGCCCGGTCTCCATGTACGTGGCGGGGGTGCAGGCCTATGTGGGCTACAAATTCCAGTGGTGGCCCTTCCTGACTTACACCTGCGCCTTGGCTGAGCTTTGGCGTTTTGGCCACGGGCGATGGACACCACCAAGGGCGGGTCCATGGGAGAACCACTCGCCATGCAAAGGGTAGAGCATGGCCATGCCGATGGCTATGCCGCTTGTCCCTGGGGAGAGGGTGCTGTTTTGTTTGGGTCGGATTTGTGTGGGTCCTGATGTTTCCCATGTTGCGATTGGAAGCACTTGCGGTTTCGACAAGTTGAGGTGAGTTTCTTGTGGGTGATGTTGCAAGGGGGGAGATCCACGGAGCCTTGAGCCAGTTGCATTTGTTCCATGCTTTTGGAATGCCTCGCTGTGACAAGGGGGGGGCTTTGGTCCATCAAATGAGGTGGCAGCTTGGGCCGTGTTGTCCCGTCAGGTGCTCCCTTCCGTTTGCTTCAGGACATATGTTTGTTTTTACCCCTGCTGGTTTCAGAGGGAATCTATCACTACTAGACATATTTTATTTTTCCAGGGGGCCAAAAAGCAAACGGAAGTGCCCAGAACACACATTTCTCAGTTTCCTAGGCAGAAAGCGGCCACTGGCAAACCTCACACGGGACCAACTGTCGACTTTCCCCTTCTTGAAGCCAGTTGCAATGACTTCCATTTGCTTCGTTGAAAAAAACACAAAAACGTACTTTTCCCTATTGATTTAAAGGGACTTTACGGGCAAAGTTGTTGTTCAGGGGACGTAGCCGCACTTGGAGGATGAAGCTTGGTCTAAAGAACTAGTTCTCCTCCACCGCCAGTGGCCGGGGACCAAATCGAGAAACCAGCTTCAAAACGGGGCCTTTGTTCCTCAACGCTTAAACTAGTTCCCCCGGTAGTGCCCTTTTACCGATTCTTTTTTGGGGGAGGGTTCCCCTACTAAAATAGACTACAGAAACAAGGGTTATTGTAACCTCTCAAATCTGGAGGACCTAGTAAAAGCACAAGAGGCCTTCTTCAAGAGGCTCTCACATACACAGATCCGCATGAGCAATGGAGCAATTCTTCTAAGAGCATCTCACTTCCTGTGTTCCTGGACTCCAAAATGTTCGCGACGAATTCCTGTGGTAAGCAAAGGGACCGGCCAATCAACTCAGGAAGTGAGCCTAACAGGCTTACTTACCCACCCAGTATTTCTCCTTTGGGTTTTTAGATCGGGTGGAATCACTGGGCTAGGCTAGAAAACGGTTTGTGGATGCGCCGTTTTGTGGATTTCACCTCCTCTTCCCCCTGTTGGTCCTTTGTTTTATCATCTTTTAGTACTCTTTTAATATCCAGGGCTGGATCCACAGAAAAAAATAGCCATATCCACACCCTGTTTTCTGGATCTGTTGATGAACAAAATCCTGCACCACTTTGAAGCCGTAGGGGAATCAAATCATTCATTTTGGTTTCTGAACGGTGGTGCGAGACTCGCGGATTTTGCAACATCCACTGTAGGTCACTTTAAAGGGGTACTGACCTGCCATCCCTGCAAGCTAGGTACCTACGAACTGATTGGAACCTTTGAGGGGTGGATCCACAAGCAAAAACATATCTATTCACAACCCAGTCGCTAGGGTACCCTATCTCCCCCCCCATTTTCTGGCGCTATGGGTTTTGGTGCCCGTTTTCTGGCGCTAGATATGGCCATAGGTCAAATCCAATGGCACCATTTTGGGGTAGGTGAAATCACCACTCATTTTAGTAAATTTTAGTGGGGGATTGGAATGTTCACTGGGGGTACGATTTGGGTTTTGACCCACAGCCATATATTTTCGGCGTTTTCTCCCCCAAAGCGGTCGGAGATCGGATCGGATCCGAGGCTGGTCCTACGCGCTGCTCAACTTGCATCTTGACTGCTGATTGAAATGAAGTGTTTTTTCACTAAAACCACAAAAAGGGCAGCAAGAAGAGGTAAACCCACTAAACCCACTTTTCCCCCGAAACTTGTTGGCAGAGGGGTCAACAATCAACAGCAAGGCATCTGCTGCTCCACGCGGTGCAGCTGCCGCGGAGCGCGGAGATCCTGCGGTTCCCGGTGCTGGCCATGGCCACGGTGACCACCTTCGCGCCTTCGGATCGAAGGATCGAAGGATCGAAGGGTCGCGGATCGGCGAGTCGGCGGATCGAATCGCCGGGGCCCCTTTAAGGGGAACCCAAGAGCCGCCGGGTTTTTCCATCCAAGATGAGCATCCAATGGCCCCTTTGAGCTTCCAGCTGCTTGAGAAGATCTTTTTTGTTACTTTCCCTGGTTGGTTTTTGGAGGGAGTCTGTCTAGGCTATTGTTTTTCCAGGAAGCTTAAGCAAATGGAAGTCACGGAGCAGGCCCGGAAAAAATCGGCCTGTTCAGAGGCAACGCAGTTTTTTTTTTCTTCTTTTTTTTTAAATAGGGAGCGAGGGCTTGGATTGGCCGAGCCTTTTATTTTGAACAGCCCGGCTTAACTTCCATTTGGTCAAGAATATGTGTTATTTTCTCTGTTGGTTTTGAAGGGAATCTATCACTACTGTTTTGTTTTTTTTCCCCAGGGGGCTTAAGCAAATAGAAGTTAAAGAACCCATTTCGGAGGGGCACTTGCGGCAACTTTGCAGTTGTTCCACCCGATCGCCAAAATGTATCGCGAACTTCACCTTGCGACTTCCATTGTTCGCTTCAATCAAGCAGACCACTTGTCTTGCTGGTACGGTAGGCAAGGAATTAAACCATCCAACTGGTGGTTTCCTTTAAGGGGACCCCAGGGTTCATTCCCTCATTCCCTACTTAAGTCGTTTCCCAACTTATCCGCCATCGCATGTGGTGCGTCCGGAAGTTTTCTAAACTCGCGGCTTAAGGCAAAACGATCGTGGCCAAGTGAATGGGATCAATGTGGGTCTATTGAAGTGGTTAACATTTTGAGGTGCTCTCTTCAGCCATTTTTGTCTTTGCGACTCGCTCAGTGCGCGGCGTTTTCTTCAGCCATATGTAAAAATGGAAACCGTGGATGTCACTTACCTGGGTTGTCCGACTGGCTCCTGAGGTTTGGTGGCTCGTGCTGGTTCCCATCCTGGTTTCGCTCACTGAAGGGAAGTCCCGCAAGGAGTTCATCAAGTTGAACTTCAGCTGCTCGGCATGGCCCAAGTCTGGGCCTTGCAATGCGCAGCGCCTTTGGTTGCCTGCGAATTCTGAGAATGAAGGCGTTCACACGGAGGTTTTCTGTAGCTCTCGGGCCGTTTACTTCAGCACGAAGGCCACGTACAATGGCGCAAGCGCCCCGGTTGGGTCACTGCTGAGTTTGTTCCGTGAACCTGAAGCAAAAGAGGAAAGAAGTTGACGAGGACGAGCATGCCCAAGAGATTGTTCAAGCAACTTCCATTGGCTCTGGCTGTTAAAGGAAATCTACTTCACTGGACAGATGTTTTCTATTTTTTCCACTGGGGGAAGAAGCAAATGGGTCCAAACCACCAACTCAAACCACCAAGAGGGAAGCTGTCTTTTGGGAATTCCATAGGAAGGCTTAAGCTTGGGAAAAATCATAGCTGCGAGCTGCGGCCTTAAGCAAATGGAAGGCAACTGGGCGCGGCTGCGCGCGGCCAGGTGTGCGGTGCGAGAGAAGAATTGGTAGATGTGTGACATGTGTATATGTAAGTAGTGCATTGAGGTGTTTGTTGTATGTGTATGTATATATATATATATATATTTGAATGTATTTCATAAATCAACAATATTCATAGTGTTAAACTGTTCAATCCATGTCGAAGTGCATATCATTCGGATATATTCATTGCCACAACTCCACAGGGAAACCTTGGACCGCATAGATATCCTTGGAATGGGGGCTATTTGGATCTGTTCAGGCCTTACGGTCGTTGATTGTTCCGAGCTTCCCTGAAGGGACCCCTGTGGTTTTAAGGCGTATGGTTTGCCTTGTGTGTTTTCCTTGTTCTGTTTGGGAACTTTTATGTCCACTTGCCGATCGATTTTGTCAGCCCCAGAATCGCCGCAGGCTTTTTCCTGGTCAACATGCACCTGTTCAACTTCCCTTTGGCACTTGCCGGCCACTTGCTGGCCCCGCGCAAGCTGGTTTTCGCTGATTTCTGGGTGGCGGCAGTTATCGCCATCCTGCACCTCGATCTTGAAAGTTTTCCCCTTCAGCAAAGAAAGTGTTTTGGTTTGGGCGGGTGGCGCCCGTACTGAGCTGGGGGACCTACCCTTCATATAGATGGTAACGTGGAAGAAGTTACCTTTGGTGCATTTTGCCAAGGGATGCTAGAACTTTAACTTTTGCCAACTCATGGGTTTTCCATTAAACCACTAGAAGTTAAACTTTTGGGGAGCAGAAAGCAACTAAGTTACTGTAAGGGACCCCGCCTTGTGGCCAATGTTTGGTCAAGGTTTCAACAGCGGAGGTCCTTTGGGCGAGTGAGCACACGTGTACAGGCTTCCACGATTCCCGGTGATGTACGTTCTTCTCTTGGAACATGAGCCTTTTGAGTCGGTCCTGCTGCAAGGTACCTGCTCTTCTATTTGCTGGCCCTGGACCCGAGAGGTGTGCACCTCTACATCATCTTGAGCCTTGGCGGCCGGCTTGGGGGGGTCGAACCCCTGCCCCTTCCCCCAAGAACATGGGAACACACGGAGCAGGTTGAAGCAGGTGGCCAAAGAAAACAAGAAACGCGAGGGGTCGCGCAATTCGAGGCATGCCCGAAGCTAAGTGAGACATGTTGCACTGTCACTTCCCAGGCCTAATCACCACTTGCAGAATCCCTAGGCACATGGTGTACAGAAATGGGTCTTTTCTTGCCAGGCATGGATCCTCACATATGGAAATGCCCCCGAAAAAGATAAAAAGAAGAAGAACGCTTTCCTGTTGGACTGAGAGCCTTTGGCCTGTGGCTCGGGTACTTCTCTTCCTGGGTCTTTGGGCGTCTGGTCTGGGAGACCGCCGTTTCATGGGCATCTGTCGGGTCAGCTTTTTTCAGGACGCCTCGGCAGTGGTGGTGTGTCCTCTGCTACTCGGGCATCCTGGGCCTCTATGTGGGTCTCTTCTGGATCTTTAGCTGAGCCAAGAGAAAGCCCGAGGTCAGCCAGGGGCAAGACACCGAATGCCGAAAGCTCCACTTGAAAGGCTCTGGCTGCTTGAGAAGCCTCGGGCAACATAAGTTGCTATGTTGCACGTAGGTCATGGACAGTTGGGGTTTTTTGCGAAGCAGGGCGTACCTCCTTGGCTTCAACTCAGGCCGCATTGAGAACTTCAGGGGCTTAGAATAGAACATCCAAGTATGATCCAAGTCTCTGAGTCTTAAGTCTCTTGAAACACTCACTTGCCCAAAGCGAATCGACCTTTTGACCTTTTGGTGTCCCATGTTTCGGATCCCATTTTTGTTTCGGTCCCAAAAGGTGATCACCTTTTATTTCTGGGTCCTTTGGGCAACTGAGAACAGTGCAGTTGAATGATCCGCATCATGGTGAAACCGCGCGGTCTCCTGGGCGTTTCAATTGACGTGTCAAGCATATGTAGGCTTGTTTGGCGTCAGGGTCGAGTGCTTGTGGCACCGGACACATGCCTTGCCTGCCAGATCACATTTTCCAACAGGGCCAAGTGGATCATGTAAGAATTTCTGTTGTGAAAGAGGATTCGCACGTGTCCTCGATTTTGCTTCAAAAAAGAGGCCGAAGCCCTCTGAAGTAACACATGGTCATCCGCCCAATGACATGTTCTTGACAGCAACTTGTCTGAGCAACGCGGCGCTTTGTGAAGCTGCCAGCAGCCCGAGTTAGAGTTCTCACCTCGTGCTCTGACTGTGGCGCTTTGTGACAGTTGCATGATCCATGAAGCTCAGAAATGCGCAGGGGTGTGTTGTTGGGGTGGTGTCTCTGTGTGATTGTGTTTTGGCCTGTGTGTGTGTGTGTGCTAGAGCGTGTGCTTGTTTGTCCCTGTTGTTTGTCTTCCTTACTTCGGGTTTTGTGTGGTTTTGTGTGTGTGTCATTGTATATTTGGCGCATTTTGCTTGGATGTTAGGACTTTAACTTTTTCCCAACCAGTGAATTGGTTTTCCGAATTAAACCACTAAAAGTTGCCCACTTTTCGCAGTGCCTCGCCTGGCCGCCCTGGCCCAAAGTTCAGCCTGAGCTGCCGCCTGATTCAGCCGGCAACCAGCACAAGCATATGCATGCCCATTGGGCACACTTGCCTCCGAAGCTTCGGCAGGCTGAATATTGAAGTAACATTTGCACATACTCTTCACATTTACTCTGTACCCAACAGTTCAAGTTTGAACGACCTTTTGGTATTCACAGCTTTTCCAGGTAGGTTGTTGATTGTGGGGGCAACCACAACTTTTACCTTGGGCCTTTGACACCGGAATGCATCCCATGCTGTGTTCAAAGCAGAGCGGTTGATGCACGGAGATCGACAAGCTGCTTCGGGCCGATTACAGCACCTGAATCGATTCAGAGTCACAGATCAAAAAATGAAGCTGGCCAGCCTTTCTCCATGTTTGCTTGATTCATGTGAGCTTCCACCGAGCTTCGATGGTTGTGCAAACAATTGGGCAACCAGTTGCCGTGCCTTGAGGAGCAAGTGACTACAGGAGGCTGTCCCTTCCTGTTTTGCCATGGTAACCGCAGGCCCCCTCCTGCACCTCACTCCCGGCCCCCCGTCACCCGCCCCCTTACCCGTTTGGGAAAAGGCGGCGTGAGACATCCGCCTGTCCCGAAGCGGGTGCATGGCGCTGAAAGAGGAAGAGCGATGGCTCCGAAACGACCTCCCGGATCCGGTCACTTGGCTTGGGGTATGTGGGTGAGGGGTGTGGTGGGTGAGGGGTGTGGCCGGTGAGGGGTCGGGGTGGGGTGCGGGGCTTGGGGGCTGGGGTAGGTTGGGAGGGGTGGTGGGTGGTTGGGGGTTGTGGGCGTCTCGATGTTTTTCGGCTCAGCTGCAGAACCGGGACGCCTTCTTGGGGCCGACTGATTCCTTGGGGGCCTCAGTTCAGAGAGGTGGGATGTGTGCCACACCTTGCCAAAGCAAAAGGATCTTCACCGCCCCCTTCTTGTTTTGATCTGATTGGCATGGAATTCCCACAAACGGCCGGCCTTTCAAGGTTGGCCGGGTCAGCTCGCTTTGGCAAGTGAGTTGCGTTTGCAGGTCCGAGGGCTCAAGCATGGACCCGCCGCGGCATGGCTGGGCTGGTTGGACCGCATGTTTTTATTTTTCTTGTTTGTGGAGAGTGGTGGTTTTCTGTTTCCCTGCTTCCCCGTCATCTAGTGCAATGGACAGTCAACATATTGCCAGGACAGTCAAGGAACCAATATTGACTAGGGCTTGCGTTGGCCTCCAATTGATTAAACCAACTTCGTTAATGAATTGGACCTGCCGTTCCCGGTTCAGCCAAGCTTGTGGGCTTAAGTTGTGACGGCCTCTTTGTACTTGGCCTACACGTGGCGCTTTCCTGAACTCACCGAACTGAGCACATTGAGTATGGCAAGGCAATCCTCACTCCTGGCTTAGGTCCTTGGGCTTGAACTCGAACGGGAAACCCAGGCCGGCTTCTTTTTCCTGGGTGCGGTGCCTGTAGTTGGGCGCCTACAGTGCAACAAAGATCACAAATTGTATCGGATTTTGTTGGCAAGTCGCAGGAAGTGAGAAAGAGGCCGTTCACCCGGGCAAACTGAAGCCTTCACCTTGAGCCAAGAACGGTCCCGGTTAATGGCTGCACTACTGCGCACTTGGCTCCATGTGACCAACGGAATGTGGTGACACTGCAAGCAACAGACACGCCTGCGTCTTAACATCTTCTGGGCAGGATGGCGCTAAGCTATCTATGTTGAAGCTAGGTACCCCTGTCGTGCCCTTTTACTCTGTTTTGGTTGTGAGGGTTCCCCTACTAAAATAGACTACAGACAAAAGCTGGTACCCTTATGCTAACCTCTCCACTGGAGGACCTAGACAGAATGTTGGGCGGATCTCCAAGAGACAGTTCCCTGAAGAAATCTGAGCCAGGACCCCCAGTAAAGTTTCACGGGTGGATCTCACAGGCCGAAAAGCTGTGCGAGGGGCAGGCCTAGAGTCCGTTTCAGACTGTCACACAAGAATTACTCTTTGCAACAGAAGGGCAGTTGAATGCCAACAAGATGCAGGCATGTGGCAGGGCAGTGCATTTGCTAGGTTCATAACGTTATGTTTGTTTTTCAGCTTACCGTAGACCCTCTCATACGGAAGTAGTTAGCCTTATCACTATTTTCAAGCCGCCCGGCGCCGCCCGGCGAAAGTTTTGTGGCAGTCGTGTTCTTTTGTTTTTGATGACTTCCCCTACTCCAAGAGCTTTCTAGGTGATTCTCTTTGGGCTCTTTTCTTGACTGCTATTGGGTTGGATCTTTAGACTTTAACTTTTTGGGAAATAAAGGTGTTTTCCACTAAACCCCCAAACAGTTTTCAACTTTTTGCAGGGGGGTCAACAGCAACCCGGGTTTTTAAGAGCCAAATCAAACAAGACCAACCCCAGCTTTGAAGGCCTGCAGGAGGGCCGCCCCCAAAGCCCTGCCTTGCTCGACAAAAAGGGTGCGGGAGCGAGACGCGGCGCGCGAGGAGCTTCCTTGAAGGGGATCTCCCCGCTTATTCCATTTTTTCCTGCTGAGCATCAGCAAGGTAAGGACATGGTAGGCTTACGGGACTCCACTAAGTGATGTCCAGGGCCTGCGAACAATTCCCATACCAAAAGCGGCTACTTGTGTTGTGTTTACCGCATTCAGCCGGCGACCAGAAGGTCGCCATAGCCTCGACGTGGATTCGCTTCGATCCGCGGTCCTTATCCATGTCCGTGGCTGAGCGCCAACATCTTACTTAGCAGCGTCCATTGCTCGGTTTGCTCGTGTTTTCTAGGCTAGGTCCGCTGGTTTATATGGGTCTTCCTGTAGATGTTGGATATAAGTTATAAGGGGATGACTCCATGGTTGTTGCAACGGGAAACATGTTTCCCATTTTTGCTTATTGTGGTTTAGTGGTTGAAATCCAAATCCACTTGGCTGCTAAAAAACTCATTGATTTTTGCTCCCCTTTCAAGGTCAACCAAGATTGTCCAGACAAGCTTCATGAGCAGGGTTCCTCTTTTTGTTGACTACCTTGGGGCAGACTTAAACCCGATTTCCCTTTTGGGGGAATCAATCACCCCTGGGTTTAAGTTGCCTTGGGGAGGTCAAACAACGGAACCCCGTTTATGAGGACTCGAAGTGCGTGATTGACCTTTGGGACGAGGACGTTTTGTTTTCACGGGAACCACATGTTAGGCTTCTGTTGGCAGGAAGCGAGGCAGCAGCCATTCACCCGGGCGAATTGACGCCCAGAGAGCGAGCGAAAAGATGGAGCCAACAGCTTCCATTGCTTAAGAATGCGTGTTTTATTGTTTCTTGTAAGGAGTTTATCAATACTGAATGTATTTTCCCAGTGGGCTTAATTGGTAGAAACGAGAACAACTTCATGTTTCTTCGGGGTCACTGGGATTTCCAGCACCTGCGATTTCCCAAAGAGGGAAGCAGTCTTGGCGAAAAAAAAAACATTTTTTCAAGAGGCGAGCACTGAATTTCCTGGTTGGACGAAACTCGGCTATCAGGCCTTGCTCAAGCTCACCCGCTTCCCCTCGATTTGGTCAAAGAACATCGGTGCAATGGCAATGCAGATGGAGGACTCATCGCCATTGGTCGGGGACTCCCCGAATCCCAAGCTGAGCGCATGGACCCGCCGCGGCGGCTCGGCTTTTGATACCAAAAGTGTTGCAAAGTGTTCGGAACCAATTTCAACAAGGGGATCCCCCCGTTGTTTTTGGTTTAAATGAGCTAGCCCCTATTGGGATGTGGGATTTTGCGAATCGGCCCCTATTTGGCCCAAATAATTGCCATATAAAGATGCTCTTTCACCAGGTTCCTTTGTTTCAACTAACGCATTCGTCATCCCAAACCCCCTAGCGAATAAGCCAAAGTTTTTTGGCCTCTTCGGCAAAGTGCCCCAGATTCGCTTATTATGGAGCCCAGTTTATGCTCCCGACTCCCAGTTGCTCATCTTGTTGGGGGTTGTCTTACAGGCCTTTTGAAGGTGAACATCAGCCTTGCCAAAGAATGTGCACCCGCCGGGGTTTGGCAAACCCTCTGTTTGGCTCGAACGAATTCTCAGGCGCGCGTGCGTCGCATGTTGTGCGGGAGGGTTCAGCGATCTGACGTCGCTCGCGGCACCTGACCAATGCTTCCTAAAGCCCACGGAACGGTGGGCCGTTGAATTTGGGGTTCGCGTTGGTCTTTCGTTTTTTGCTTTTGGGCCAACGGCATGGGCAGATCTTTTTAAAGCGTTGGTCTTTTGGCCCACAGAACGGTTCTTTGCCATTTTGCAGATCTGGGCATTGAACTTCCATTGGGAAAGTTGGGCCATCGGCATGTGCCCACAACATCTTCCGCGCTGGGTGGCTCGGTACCCATGGCACCGGAGTTTTTTTCGCGTTTTCCCCCCGAGGGGTTCCGAGAGTAAGGGGAACCAGCCCACGTGATTCCATTTGCCCATATTGCCTGTGTTGTGTTTTGTTCACCCAGGTCTCTTTTACACGAGCAGTCTGAGTGATTCATGGATGAGTGCCACGTTTCTGTTGGAGGGGTATTTATTTTAGCTTTTTGTCCGCTTTTTTTTGGTTTTGGCTTCTTGGCTTTTCAGCTTCTTGGTTTTTCGGCTTCTGGCTTTTTGGCTTCTTTTGGTTTTTTCCGGCTTCTTGGCTTCTTGGCTTCTTTTGGTTTACGCGGCTTTTGGTGGCTTTTTGGCTTTGGCTTTTCGCATCCTCAGCGTCCCTCTCTATTTGAATCATCACTTCTTCAAACATCATGGGCGGGGGCTGCCGCCCCCCCCTAACCCCCGCTACTTTTTAGATTTGCTTTGCAGAGATTTAATTGCACCCCTATTTGGTTCATCACTTTTTCAAGCATCCAAATTCGCGAGAAAATGCTGTAGAATACGACATTTTATGTAATCTATGTAACCTATGTAATCTATGTATGTTTGCATGTATGCACTTAATCGAAATCATAGGGAAGCCACGCCCGCCAAGCCTCCCGCTGCTTTTTATATTCTATCGCACCCTTTCTTGAATCATTGCACCCCTATTTGAATCATCACTTCTTCGAACATCATGGGGGGGGCGGCTGCGGCCCCCCCCCAACCCCCCCGCTACTTTTCAGATTTTCTACAGAGATTTAATTGCACCCCTAGATGAATCATCACTTCCTCGAACGGGCTGCCGCCCCCCCCCCCCCCCCAACCCGCTGCTTTTTAGACTTCATCACTTCTTCGAACATCATGGGGGGGACTGCCGCCCCCCCCAACCCACGCTACTTTTCAGATTTTCTACAGAGATTTAAGTGCACCCCTAGTTGAATCATCACTTCCTCGAACATCATGGGGGGGGCTCCTATTTGTTTCGACCCCGTCAGCCCGCCAGCTACTTTTTAGATTTTGTCACCCACGATTTGTTGGTGATGCTAGCGATGTTAATCTAGGGATGTTGGTCGGACATACGGGGGATGTTGACAACGATGCTGGGGATGTTGGCGGGCTAGTGTAAAATACGTCAATTTTGCGAGAACATGCTGTAAAATACGACATTTTACTGGCCCGGACGAAAAACGGAAAACACAATCCCAAAATAAAACCAACAATTCCCAAAATAAATCCGCACCCGTTTCTTTTTCTTCTTTGCAGATATGCGGGGGCAAACTCACTTTTGCTGGCAGTTGATTATAACATGGCATATCAAGTGCGACACGTCACCCGTATAGGGTAGTATTTGTTTCTCAGATGTCTTCTCACGGCCTTTGGTTCATCGGGCTGCACAAGCCCAAGCTTTGCTCACAAGTCGCCCAGGGCTTCTCATGACTGGGGGCCTCGTTTTCCTCGGCGCGGTTGGCTTAACTGTGGGCGCCTACGAAGCCATGAAGGTTCCGGAGAAGAAAGGCTTTGACTGGACTCAAGTGGAGTTCCCGGGCATGTCGTGCCTTGGACTGGCTGGGCTAGGGGGCGGGATGTTGTGAAGAGTGATTCGGCGGGGTCCCAGCCATCCGGTTCCTTAGCTTTTTAGATTTTTTTTTTAGCTTTTTAGTGTTTAGTGGGGATTTCCACATTTAGCCCAATAAATCTGAGTCACTTTTTTGATGGGGGATCTGAGGGCAGCTCAGTTGTGACTGATTTGTTTTCTAATGTTTTCAGATGTCTCCAAATGCGGCGGGGCGGGTGTCCTTAAGCCGCCATCTCCCAAACAAGCTTTCCCACATTTGGAGGCCGAGACTAGGGCCGACTGAGGAGGTCAAGCTGGGTCCCCTCTCCCTTGAACCCCCTAAAAAGCGTGGTTCCAAAAGGGTGTCGGTTTTTGGAGGGTACCTTTTTCACCCTGGTTTCAAAGGGAGGCCACAAGGAGAATCACGAGTTGTTAGGGAGTTCCATTCGCAACGTGTTTGCGGCTGTTTTGCGTTCACTGCCAGGGATGTGAAGGAGATCCTGGAGATGGTTCAGGAGATCTACCCGGACAATGGGAACAGCGTCTTCAAGGACGGATTTCTTGGACCCTGAGAGCTCTCGCAATTCCTTCAAAGCGTGGAGTGTGATCCCAATAAGGTATCCGAAGATTTTTTGTTTCGCGCGCGAAGCCCTGTATTGGGTTCGCGAATTTTTTGAGGGCACCCCCTGCAACACCAGACGCGAGCATTTGGCGGCCTGTGTTGATTCATGGGGGAAGTGCCTATCAGCGAACAGTGCCCCCAATCGGCGACTCCCAATCAGCGACGGCCAATCAGCGAACACACGCGTGCCAAGCAGCGATTGACGCGGGACCCATCCGCGAATATCAACAGCTAGTCGCGAATGGCTGTGGTTGTGCAGGAATGACTCAGGGTTTGGTTTAGGGTTAGGTTTCAGGGTTTGGTTTAGGGTTTGGTGTAGGGGTTTCCTGTGGCGGGTCGACTCTTTCTGGTGTTCAGGATTGCTTTGAGGGTTTCCTGTGGCGGTTCGGCTCTTTCTGCTGGTAAGGATTCCTGTGGCGGGTGGACTCGTTCTGCTGGTCAGGATTCCTTTTAGGGTTTGCTGTGGCGGGTCGACTCTTTCTGCTTGTCAGGATTCTTTTTAGGGTTTCCTGTGGCGGGTCGGCTCTTTCTGCTGGCCGCGATTCCTTTTAGGGTTTCCTGTGGCGGGGTGACTCTTTCTGCTGGCCGCGATTCCTCCTAGGGTTTTCTGTGGCGGGGCGACTCTTCCTGCTGGCCGGGATTCCTTTTAGGGTTTCCTGTGGCGGGATGACTCTTTCTGCTGGCCGAGGTTCCTTCTAGGGTTTTCTGTGGCGGGGTGACTCTTTCTGCTGGCCGGGATTCCTTTTAGGGTTTCCTGTGGCGAGGTGACTCTTTCTGCTGGCCAGGATTCCTTTTAGGGTTTTCTGTGGCGGGGTGACTCTTTCTGCTGGCCGGGATTTCTTTTAAGATTTCTGTGGCGGGGTGACTCTTTCTGCTGGCCGGGATTCCTTTTAGGGTTTTCTGTGGCGAAGTGACTCTTTCTGCTTGCCTGGATTCCTTTTAGGGTTTCCTGTGGCGGGAAGACTCTTTCTGCTGGCCGAGATTCCTTTTAGGGTTTCCTGTGGCGGGGGGACTCTTTCTGCTGGCCGGGGTTTCTTTTAGGGTTTTCTGTGGCGGGGTGACTCTTTCTGCTGGCCGGGATTCCTTTTAGGGTTTTCTGTGGCAGGGTCGACTCTTTCTGCTGGTGAGGATTCTTTTAGGTTTTCCTTGTGGCGGGTCGACTCTTTCTGCTGGTGCTGTGGCGGGTCAGCTCTTTCTGCTGGTCAGGATTTCTTTTTGGATTTCCTGTGGCGGGTCGACTCTTTCTGGTGTTCAGGATTCCTTTGAGGGTTTCCTGTGGCGGTTCGGCTCTTTCTGCTGGTAAGGATTCCTTTTGGGGTTTGTTGTGGCGGGTGGACTCTTTCTGCTGGTGAGGATTCCTTTTAGGGCTTGCTGTGGCGGGTGGACTCTTTTTGCTTGTAAGGACTCCTTTTAGGGTTTCCTGTGGCGGGTGGTAAGGATTCCTTTTCGGGTTTCCTGTGGCGGGTCGACTCTTTCTGCTGGGCAGGATTCCTTTTAGGGTTTGCTGTGGCGGGTCGGCTCTTTCTGCTGGTCAGGATTCCTTTTAGGGCAGGATTCCTTTTAGGGTTTCCTGTGGCGGGTCGGCTCTTTCTGCTGGTCAGGATTCCTTTTAGGGTTTCCTGTGGCGGGTGGACTCTTTCTGCTGGTAAGGATTTCTTTTAGGCTTTGCTGTGGTGGGTCGCCTCTTTCTGCTGGTCAGGATTCTTTTTAAGGTTTACTGTGGCGGGTCGGCTTTTTCTGCTGGTGAGGATTTCTTTTAGGGTTTCCTGTGGCGGGTCGACTCTTTCTGCTTGTCAGGATTCTTTTTAGGCTTTCCTGTGGTGGGTCGCCTCTTTCTGCTGGTCAGGGTTCTTTTTAAGGTTTACTGTAGCGGGTGGACTCGTTCTGCTGGTCAGGATTCCTTTTAGGGTTTGCTGTGGCGGGTCGACTCTTTCTGCTTGTCAGGATTCTTTTTAGGGTTTTCTGTGGCGGGGTGATTCTTTCTCCTGGCCGCGATTCCTTTTAGGGGTTCCTGTGGCGGGGTGACTCTTTCTGCTGGCCGGGATTCCTTTTAGGATTTCCTGTGGCGGGGTGACTCTTTCTGCTGGCCGGGATTCCTCCTAGGGTTTTCTGTGGCGGGGCGACTCTTCCTGCTGGCCGAGATTCCTTTTAAGGTTTCCTGTGGCGGGGTGACTCTTGCTGCTGGCCGGGATTCCTTTTAGGGTTTCCTGTGGCGAGGTGACTCTTTCTGCTGGCCAGGATTCCTTTTAGGGTTTTCTGTGGCGAGGTGACTCTTTCTGCTGGCCAGGATTCCTTTTAGGGTTTTCTGTGGCGGGGTGACTCTTTCTGCTGGCCGGGATTTCTTTTAGGGTTTTCTTTGGCGGGGTGACTCTTTCTGCTGGTCAGGATTCTTTTTAAGGTTTACTGTGGCGGGTGGACTCGTTCTGCTGGTCAGGATTCCTTTTAGGTTTGCTGTGGCGGGTCGACTCTTTCTGCTTGTCAGGATTCTTTTTAGGGTTTTCTGTGGCGGGGTGACTCTTTCTGCTGGCCGGGATTCCTTTCAGGGTTTCCTGTGGCGGGGTGACTCTTTCTGCTGGCCGGGATTCCTTTTAGGGTTTCCTGTGGCGGGGTGTGGCGGGGTGACTCTTTCTGCTGGCCGGCATTCCTTTTAGGCTTTCCTGTGGCGGGGTGTGGCCGGGATTCCTTTTAGGGTTTTCTGTGGCGAGGTGACTCTTTCTGCTGGCCGGGATTCCTTTTAGGGTTTCCTGTGGCGGGGTGACTCTTTCTGCTGGCCGCGATTCCTCCTAGGGTTTCCTGTGGCGGGGCGACTCTTCCTGCTGGCCGGGATTCCTTTTAGGGTTTCCTGTGGCGGGATGACTCTTTCTGCTGGCCGAGGTTCCTTCTAGGGTTTTCTGTGGCGGGGTGACTCTTTCTGCTGGCCGGGATTCCTTTTAGGGTTTCCTGTGGCGGGGTGTGGCCGGGATTCCTTTTAGGATTTCCTGTGGCGGGGTGACTCTTTCTGCTGGCCGGGATTCCTTTTAGGGTTTCCTGTGGCGAGGTGACTCTTTCTGCTGGCCGGGATTCCTTCAATCCTCCGTCAGTGCTCCGTCGTTTGTCCGTCAACGCTCCGTCAATCCTCCGTCAACTCTGCGTCAGTTCTCCGTCGATCCTCCGTCAATTCTCCGGCAATTCTCCGTCAGATCTCCGTCACTTTGCCGTCAATCCTCCGTCAATCCTCCGTCAATCCGTCAATCCTCCGTCAGTTCTCCGTCGCTTCGGCGTCAATTCTCCGTCATTTCTGCGCCGGCTGGCCGTGAGTGCTCCGTCGTCCGGGAAATCCCGAAAATTCTCCGAATTTTTCAATATCCCCGGGCGTCAGTTCTGCGTCGATCCTCCGTCAATTCTCCTGCAATTCTCCGGCAAATCTGCGTCACTTTGCCGTCCATCCTCCGTCAATCCTCCGTCCATCCGTCAATCCTCCGTCAATTCTCCGTCGCTTCTGCGTCAATTCTCCGTCATTCCTCCGCCGGCTGACCGTGAGTGCACCGTAGCCGGGAAATCCCGAAAATTCTCCGATTATTTCAATATCCCCGGGCGTCAATTCTCCGTCGATCCTCCGGCAATTCTCCGTCAGATCTCCGTCACTTTGCCGTCAATCCTCCGTCAATCCTCCGTCAATCCGTCAATCCTCCATCAATTCTCCGTCGCTTCGGCGTCAATTCTCCGTCATTTCTTCGCCGGCTGGCCGTGAGTGCTCCGTCGTCCGGGAAATCCCGAAAATTCTCCGAATTTTTCAATATCCCCGGACAGTGGTCCATCATTTTTCCTATCTCTTCCCCCTCAATCATCCGTGTCAGTTCTCCGTCAACTCTCCGTCAATTCTCCGTCAGTTTTCCGTCAATCCTCCGTCAATGCTCCGTCGATTCTCCGTCAACGCTCCGTCAATTCTCCGTCAACTCTGCGTCAATTCTCCGTCGATCCTCCGTCAATTCTTCGGCAATCCTCCGTCAAATCTCAGTCAATCCTCCGTCAATCCTCCGTCAACTCTGCGTCATTTCCCTGTCGATCCTCCGTCAACTCTGCGTCAATTCTCCGTCGATCCTTCGTCACTCCGTTGATCCTCCGTCGATTGCTACGTGGCTGCGCACGTGAGACCTGAATAACAGCGACACAGCCAACAAACCTGTCGACGATTAATCCCCGATTGGACCCCGGCCATTCCCCGATTGGCGCCATGACGTTCTACGATTGATTTCCGACAGTCATTCCCCGATTGGATTCATCGTTCTCCGATTGGCGTTCCCCGATTGGTTTGGTTCCCTTGATTCATACCCGCCTCGGCCCGCCTGTGTGGTAGCTCGGTGGGTGTGCGTTACCGAGGCTTGCGCGGGTTCCAGACTTGGATCTTGCAACCAACCTCATGGCGTAGCATTGGCTTGGCATCACGTGGCTCCAAGAAGTCCTATGCCTAAATCTTGGATGCGTTTTGTGTGGATCCACTCTGGTATCCAAACAACTCGTAAAACAACATGATCTGACCCCTCTTGCTCCGCTTGCAGTTCCAGCCACAGGAAGTGCCTTGATCGGCGCGGGAAAAAGGTGCACATTGAGGGTGCGCCTTTTGCGGGGAGTTTTCATGGTGTCTTTTGGTGGGCAAATACGGTCGGGGTAGTTGGCCAGCGCAAAAAGCTTGGTTTGTCAGCGTCACCTTTAATGGTTGGTTGGTTGGTTTCCTCAGTGAAGTGGACAGAAGTGGAACGAGAATCAGGCGCAGCCGCCTTTTCCACTTCAACTTGCGAAGCAACGGATTTGGCTCACGATGGAGCACACCCACGCGTAGCCTGGTTGAACTGTAGGGACTTTCTAGGTGACCATTCAACTGTGGCAAACCAAAGGTTTGATTTCCTTTTGCTGCCAATCCACTCAAGTGGGTGGAACACAACATAATATGGTCTTGACTGCTATTGAGTTGGATCTTTAGACTTTATCTTTTTGGGAAATCAAGTGGTTTTCCACTAAACCCCCAAAAAGTTAAACTTTTTGCAGGGGGGCCGTTGCAGCAACCAAGTGGTTTGGTTTTCTTCGACTGCTCGGATCCTCTAAGAGCCCATGCGCCCGAGTTTTTTTTTTCTCCCCCGATTCAGGAGCTGAAGGGCCTGGACGTGGACAACTCGGACCCCAAGAACATCAAGTTCAAGCTCAAAAAGTCGCAGTACCCCAATGCCACCATGCGATCCTTGCAGGAGGGACGGAGAAGACAAAAAAGCGAAGCAGGGCAAAGAGGGGCAAGGGGTTTAGGTAATTAGGGGCATATCTTATATGGACTTGCACGCCCACGAGCTTGTTGAAGGGAGGTCAGGGCCCAAGACATGCCAAACCTCTGTGAGAATGTTGTTAGCCCAGCACATCCCCATCTCAAAGTGATTTTTGGAAGGTGGCTGCTGCTTCCAAAGCCCAGAGGTTTCATGATTTTTCCAGGCACAAGTGAAAGACATATTTAGGTCATACATGAATCCACCAGAGGGCCGCAGGTTTGATTCCCTTGTTTCCCCTTTGTTTACCAAAAAGATCCGGGCCAGGAGGGTCCGGCCACCATCAGCTACATGAAGTCTCTGGAGTTCGCCATGTGTGGCATCGACGGGTACCAGCCCCCTGGACCTGCCGATGGCTCGATTTTTTTAAACGAGGTTTGACAGCGCTCCAAAGGGTCCACCCCCGGATTTGTTTGTTTGATTCCTTCTTTTTTGTTTGATGAGCGCAGGCCCAAATTTGGTTCTTTCTTTCCACCTGGGGTCGCTAAACCGCTAGAGAAAAGGAGTCGGGAATGCCTATCAGAAGAGGCTGCGCTGATTGGATCATTCTGTCATCATTCTGTCACTTTTTGTCGAGCTTACTTGTAGCAGCCAAACGAGCTTTAGTTGCTTCGGGATGTTGTGCAATTCTTTCAGGTCACCCCAGTTGGTGGTGTGGATTGGTTTGGGGATTTGAACCCCTGGTTCTTTGGGGGGTCAGCAGACCCCCAGCCTCCAAGGCACCAATCCGGACCACCACTCATTTCATTTACATTCATTTACCTTTTAATAACTTTCGGAGGCTCTGTGCTTCAATCCCGGACGCAGCACTTCCTTCACTTTGATTGACTTGAAGTTTGTTTTATTGATCGTTTGCAGCCGCTGTTTACTACCCAAGTCCTGCTCGGCACACGGGAGAAGAAGAACAAGAAACAGATACAGCAGCCAAGTCAGCGGGGCGACCCTCGCCCCTCGCACCACACCACAACATCACAAGCAAACCTAACCAGAAAAGTAACCAAATCTGCTAAAACGGCAACCACTCCAAGACACAATCACCGCACCAGACCACAACGACACAACCCCAGCAAACCAAGACCAAGAGCAACCAAGCCGAACCAAAACAGCAACCAAGCCCAACCAAAACAGCAACCGCACAAATCCAAATCAAAACAACCATACCAAACCAGGACGAAACCACACCAACTCAAAACAGCAACCAGACCTAGCCAAAACAGAAACAATTAACCAAAACAAAACAACCATGCCAAACCAAGACAAGACAACCACGCCAAAGCACAAGCCAAGTTATCAACCCAAGCCAAACCCACACGACCACACCAAACCACAACAGCAACCAAACCAACCCAAACAAAACAACCACACCAAACCAAGAACAAACGACACATCTGCGCAACCAAGCCCAACCAAACCAAACCAGAGCATAACAACCATACCAAACGAGAACAACACAGCAATACCTAGCGAAAACAGCAACCCAAACCAAACTAACACTGCAAACAAACCAAACCAAAAGAAAACAACCACACCAAACCAAAAACAACCAACCTTAACTAATCAAAGCAACACAGCCTGACCTAGCCAAAGCAAGAACCTAACCAAAACAACCACCAACCAAGCCTAACCTATCCAAAACAACCACACCCAAACCAAAACAGCCAAACCAACCTAGCCAACAAACCAACTGTTTTTTGTGGTTGAATCGACGCCTTGGCTCAGGTCGGCCATCACCACGGGGCAAATCGTCACCAACATCCGTACCTTGACGCAGGTCTGCGAATCCCCATACCCGCAGACTCCGGAGCAGCAGGATTTGCGCCTTTGGTCGAACGGAGCTACCTAGGTGTCCTTTTTGGTTGATTTGGTTGAAACTTTAGGAGGGCCCTGGTTTACTTGGTTCAATCAGCTACCAGGGCCATCTATTTTCCCAAAAAGGACACCTACAGTTACAACTGTTTGGATTTGTTTGTTTGTTTGGTTGATTGGTTGGTTTGGTTGTTTGGTTTGGTTGATTGGTTGATTGATCGGTTTGGTTGATTGGTTTACTTGTTTGGTTTGGCTGATTGGTTGATTGATTGGTTTGATTGATTGGATTGATTGGTTGATTGATTGGTTTGATTGATTGGTTTGATTGATTGGTTTGATTGATTGGTTTGGATTGATTGGTTTGGATTGGTTTGTTTGACTTGATTGATTGATTGATTGATTGATTGATTGATTGATTGATTGATTGATTGATTGATTGATTGATTGATTGATCGATTGATTCATTGATTGATTGATTGATTGATTGATTGCTTTATGATTTGATTTGATTTGATTGATTGATTGATTGCTTGCTTGCTTGCTTGATTGATTAATTGGTTGATTGGTTTACTGGTTGAATGGTTGAATGGTTGGTTGCTTGATTGCTTGCTTGCTTGATTGATTAATTGGTTGATTGGTTTACTGGTTGAATGGTTGGTTGCTTGGTTGCTTGATTGCTTGCTTGCTTGATTGATTGGTTGGTTGGTTGATTGTTTTTTTGATTGACTGGTTGATTGGTTGGTTGGTTGGTTGGTTGATTCATTGAGTGAGTGATTGGGTTGTTTGTTTGTCTGTTTGTTTGTAGGTTTGTGTTGTTGCTTAGTTGGTTCAACTGTTGTTTGGTTCTTTGTTTACTTGGTTTTAGTGTAATTGCTTGTTTGTTTGCCACAACTGTTTGGTGTGTGTTGGTTGGTTTCTTTTGTGTTGTTGTGTTTTCTTGGTTTGTGTTAAGTCGCAAGTTATTCTTGTTTGTTTGTTAGTTACAGGTGTTGGTTTTTGCGTTTGCTTGCCTGTTTGTCTGGTTGTTTGTTTGTTTGTTGTTTGTTTGTTTGTGTATTTGTTTGTTTGTTTGTTACACTTGTTTGGTTTGCTTGGGTTTTTGGTTGTTTGTTTGCTTGTTTGTTGTTACGCCTGTTTGGTGTGTTTGCTTGTTTGCTTCTTTGTTTTTGTCCTTGCTTCTTTGTTGTTTGTAACAGCTGTGTGGTTTGTTTGTGTGGTTCCTTGCTTATGTGTTTCTTTGTATTTGATTGTTTGATTGTTTCTTTCTTTGTTTGTGGCTGTTGCTTGCTTGCTTGCTCGCTCGCTCGCTTGCTTGCTTGTTTGCTCGCTCGCTCGCTTGGTTGGTTGCTTGTTTTTTTGTTTGCTGCTCCTTTTGTGAATCCAACAACCGTTCCTTCCAGGGCACCCTTTTTCTGGGCTTGTCAAAGCAATCATGTTTGTGTGGCCGTCAAAGTTACGTGTGGGACCTGGTGCGTTTCATGTTGACCGTTCAAAAGTTCAAATGTGAGAGAGAGTTACATTTTAAGGGTGGTCTCTTTTGAATCAACGCTAGGTGGCCCCAAAAGCGAGCATCTTGAGGGGCTGTCCAGCTTCTTTCGCGGGTGCTTTCACCATCTAGAGGGTATCTTTGAGCATGTCACTTAAATGGATCCGGAAACACTGGTTCCCCTTTTCGTCCTTCGGCTACCGAAGCAGCAAGGTGCGGAGGCATGGTTTCGCTGAACATTGCACTTTGGGGCCGTTTGGCGGCAGTTACTCATCGGGTGGGAGGGGGGTGAATGCAAGCTCACCGATTGAAAGGGTGCCGGCCACTTTTCACGTTTTTTTTTTCATTATCTGTTTGAACCCAAGAGCTGGTGAGACCTTTGCATCCACCAAACTAATCTAGGCGAAGCCGGGTTAGGATAAGACCCCACGCCAAGTTCAAGCGCCAAGTCCAGAATCATCCTGTTCTCCAGAAGAAGCAAGCTTGGCTTTTGGCAAGCCTGGCTACGATTCGTGATCCCATGAAAAGGACTGCGCAGCCGGGCCCAAATCTCTCGAGGCGATCGATGCTGCGACCCAACTCTGTGAAATACATGTGAGTCACCCGTGAAATATGCGAATGCTACCCAATGGAACTGAAAAGCAATTGGAGACTTTAAGCCTGAAATGAACTCCCCAGTTTCACTTGGTTCAGGGGACTTGCTGTTTGAGAAGGCGGAATTTGGTGGCAACCAACAAGTTTGGAATTGTTTCTTTTTTGTTTGCACATCCCAAGAAATACCTCTCCTGTCAACTGAGCTATTGGGTTTGCAATAGCCGCGGACGTGATTGTCGTTCTCATGAGGTTTTAGCACATGATCGCAACCTCACCTTCGGGACGCCTTCTTCCCCACACCCCCCAGTGCCTGCTTTCCTTTTACTTACTTGCCCAAAGCCGACCTTTTGACCTTTTGGTTTTCTGTTTTTTTTTGGTGATCACCTTTTATTTCCAGGTCCTTTGGGCAAGTGAGTTTACCAACTTGACGATAGAAACAGAGCGGATTCTCCCTGACTGAGGGTTGAGCAGCGACCAAACTTGCGGTCAACTTCTGCAAGCTGAGACAACGCTACCATCCGGCAGCTCTTTGACACTGCCAACCACGTGCCAAGACGCATCAATCTAGATAGATATGTACATATACATATATATATATATATACATATATATGTATAACTATTGTACTCCACGTAAGCATTCCCTTTTTGCGAGGCTTCCTGGCGTGCTTCATCGAGGACATGGTCTCCATGTGCGGGCCTACCTTCGACTTGAATGCAGGCAGGTCTATAGTGCTACCTTCCCCATTCTTTCCAGGGATCCTTCTTTCTAGAAACCTCCGGAAAGCCAGGGAAACGGCCGGTTTTCGAAAAGAACGATGGTTGGAAAGAATAGGGCATCAACCGATAGAATTTTTAGCTTTTTCGACCTCTTTGCCATTGAATTGCTCAGGAGGCTTAGAGAGAGGGAGAGTACGGAGCCAGGCGGTGAGAGGAACGGATGAGTCTCATTTTCGAAGAACTTGCCTCTGATTAAAAAAAAGCTTCCCGTAGCCAAGTACTTTCCCTTGCCAGGTTGCGTGAAAACCAAGAACAAATCCTTGCCGGAAGGGGTTCGTCCCTAGTACGGTTGGTTTTCTGTTGGTTTTCCGTAAAGCGGGGGGACCATTTTGCTATAAATTCCAATTGGGTGGCACGCACAGGCTGCGCCATCGACATCACCGGCTTTTTGACCAACTTCGCGCTGGCCTCTAGCGTGGCTCGGCGGCAATTTTGCCAGTGCCCACTTGGCACTGGGTTGGGCCATTTTAGTATCAGGCACCCCTTAGTTGGTGGTTTGGATTGGTGGTTTGGGGAGTTGAACCCCTGGTGCTTGTGGAGGCTTAATGGGAAACCCCTCCTTAACCACCAAACCACTAATTGGAGGGTCAGGTGACCTTTCAAACCTTCCCGAAGGTGCAACAACTTGGAACAACTTGTCTTCGAACAAACCGCTGGCAATTTTTCTCGGATTTCCCCGCGCCCTGGAGGGAGCTGTGGGAAATCAAAGCGAGACTTGCTGAGCTCATAGGCTTCAGCCCCGGAGAGTCCGAGCTCTTGACTTGTTCACCTGCAGCGAACATGTCCTCAAAGCACCCAGAGTTGTCAGTCGAAAATGGCTTTCGAATTTCGACAATACCAGGGGCTGTCCCTCATGTTTGGTCAGTACACATCCAATTGTCCAGTGCCACCTGCGACTGGAGCGGCATGTCAACCCCTGTGCTGGATTCCAAGTTTCTCTGTTCGGTACACACTCCTGTTGCTCAATTTATCAGGGTTTCCTCGGTTTCCCGTTTGTGGACCTCGGAAAGTGTCACTTTTAATGGATCCCAGCAGTCATTTCCCTGTTTATTCTGGAAAATGTTGACCCCGTATTAATACACTGGTTCTATTAACAGGGGGGTGTCCCCCCTCTCCCAGAGTGGTCTGAATCCCCACTGAAAGGCAACAGGGGCTACTTTGATCCGGGGTTTGATTCCATCGGAGCACCTTGAAGTCCTTACCTCGTTAGCACGCCTCGACTCAGGCTGCAGCCGGTATGAAGGGCAACTGCTTCCCCCCAGGGGGCTACAAGGCACGGGCGAACTTGGCAGGGTGAAGCTTAGGAAGCCACAAGGAGCTTGTCTCAAAGCTGTCTTTTTTTTGGAAGCATCCTCTGAACAGGCCACTACTCCGGCGCCGGACGCGGCCGCCTCCCCACTCATCCAGGCCAGAAACGTGCAGGCGCATTCGGTCGAGCGGATCGATGTCCGCGAGAAGGTCGACATGCCCCCCCCCCAAGAACAGGCCCCCCCTTCCCAGCTAGATTGGTTTATCTAGAGCCCCAGCTTCGTATGGCTTTTCTTTTCAGTCTTGGCATTTGTTCCAAAAAGGACAACGGCTGCTTGGTGACTTAGAAGGGGATTTTGTTGGTATCACGCATGCTGCCCCGAAAAAGCCACGTGTTCCGATCAAGAAAGAAGGCCAATACCTGACAGGGTCAGCTCGGGATTGCTGCCTTGATGGGCTGGGAATGAGTGAACGACCTGCTACTTAGATTTGCAGAAGGGCATTTGATTGGTTTTTGTGTTGTTCGGCGCACCACCCGAACTTGCAAAAAAAACAACGGACAAAACACGACAAGACCCATGGACTCCTGTATCTGTTGGCAGCAGCAACCCAGCAAAAAACAAACAAAAACAAAGCAACAACACCCATGGACTCCTGTATCTGTTGGTATGTTTTATTTGGTGTTTGTGGGTTTTCTCGAGGTTTTCTGTACTTTCCCCCCACCTCCCCAGCAATTCTTTGAATCCAAGTCTGAATTGCCCAACAAACGCGCACACACACACACACACACACACACGCACACCACACACACACACACATGGTTTCCAATTCTTCGGCCTTGCAGCTCGTTGTGTTGCGTAATCTGGGGACCCCACAAATCGCGGTTTTTGAAATTTGGTCTCCCTTCAAAGGTGAAAATGGGTACCTTCACTTCAAGGTGAAAATGGGGTACCCTCATCAATAACAGAAACACATCATTTTTGAAGATTCGATTCCAGCGTGCGCAAGGTTGTTTTGGAATAGCAATCCGGCTGAGCTGTTGTTGAGATCCTGCTTGAACAGGGCCACGCTCGCCCGAAGCTTTTTGAGATGATAGGTTCTGTTCAGCCATGTTGCCCAGCAAACCAGCTTCGGTGCTAGTCCTGTTGAATTTGTGCTGGACATGCCGTGTGCGACATGCTCAAGGTGGGAATCTGAGGGGCCAAGCAATTACACATGTGCTTCTTGGATAAGCAATGCTTGCTTTAAACTGGGGATCGTCAGCCGGTCGACTATTTCATGTTTGTATTTTGTGTTTAGGGATATATGGACAAGCACCGCCCAACATAGTGGATCATGGTGGAACGGTTCTCTTTGAACGCCTTTGAGGAAATGTGCATTTTGGGTGCCGGCCTTTTAGACTGATAGTATTTTTTGGACGGGCCAACCAGTTGTGATGACTGTTGTAATCCAACCCTCGCAGGTGAGTTGAAAGGGTAGCTTTGCAATATGGAGTTGGCATCGGTTCTCCATTTCAGAGGCCGACACCATCCAAGCGATCAACGACTTTGTGACGAAGCGCAGTGTCCTGTCAAGTTTGTGATGCTGGTTTTCAAGAGATAGCCAGACACAGGCGCAGGGGGACTTTCTAAGTTTTTGGAGCTTGGTGTCCCCCATTTTTCCGAAAGAAGGTTGGCTCATGGGATGTTAGTGGGAAGCAGGCCTTAAACCAATCCACCCGGTGACGTAAGTGCTTCAACCAAAGATTGTGCACCCGATCCGCTCTTTTACAAGCATTTGCAGTCGCTATGCATATCGAGTTTCTGGTTCCATGGTGACACTCACAGCCAAGCAGTGAGAAGAAGGTCCAACGGGCCCAAAACGGTGCACAGACACCTTCGACATATTCACTGATTGGCAAATTATGACGAGCTCATTCGCAGAAAACAAGCTCACCCATGTTGAGGCCGAGCCTTGAAGAATACAAAGCGGAAGCCTATGATACTTGCAACAGGCAAGAGTGAAAAATGACTGGGAGATTCCAACACCGGAAATGTCTCGTTGTTTTGGGTAATGGGCACGATTGGAGAGAAAATCTGGTCGTTCGCGCAGGCACCGCTGGACAACTAAAACAAAAAAAAGGCGCTGACTCAGGTGCTGCAGGCCCAAGCAGTTTGAGCAATAAATCTGACATCAAGTCAAGGTGGTCCCTTTGCACTGCTGGCTTATCCCTTTTGCAAGCATGCCCTACATCGGTTGAAAAATCGGGGCGTTTTTTGTGCGAGGCAGAGGACCCAATCGACCCACTTTTTTGGTACTCACCTAAGCACACACGCAACTCCCGCACACAGCTGAGATCGAAGGGGTTTGATGGAGGGATGGGTTTGAAGGGTTGGCGAGTTCACAAGCTGGGGTGAGGTGAGATAACTTGAAGGGCCACTGTCCCATTTGCTTGCTAACTTTGCCCCTGGGTTCTAAGCATGGTACGCCCAAGCCCTGCCAAAGCAGCTTTGCCCTGCCCGAGGCAAGGAGCAGGAAGAGCAGCGGAGGAAGGCGAACGAACGCCTGCAGGTGCAGTGGGCTGTGGGCGCTGGCGCACGCCGCCTGGAAGGCCGAACAGAAAATGCACGGGTCTTTCTCAAATCGGGGAATCCCGAAGTCTGCGTGGCGGTTTTCCTATCGGCCTCCCTTCAAACACCAACCAAAAGGTGGTGCAGACCCAAAGAAGCAGAGGGCCAACCCTGCATTTTACGCGTTGGCTTTTTTTTTCTGAGACGGATCGCGAATGAGGGCGCAACCATTTACCCAAGGATCGTAAGCGAGCAACATGGAGGTTTCCCAGCACCAGCCGGTTAAAGGACTTACATGAGTTGTTTTTCTTTCTCGGACTTTAGTCTATAGATGTCTATAGTCTCTTTTTGGCTTTGGACCGGGGTGAGTGGAAATCGTTTCAGGCAAAATGATCGGAGTGGGCGGTAGGGGTGGGATGCAACGGGTCAAGAATCAAGCCATAGTAGAAGACCAAGATCTTGTCTAGCGCCTCATGTTGACTGCACTTCCCACTTTTCCTTTCTATCGAAGGATCCTTGCACGCTGGTCTCTCACGGCGAAAAGAATGGGAGATGAACTTGTCAAACAGTTGGCAGCGAATCAGAAGCTGGAATGAATTTATATCGAAGAGTGAATGGCGCGGATCTGATCGATCGCAGGCAAAGAGTTCCACACCCTCCCAGTGCCAAACGCGCTGAAGACCCAGGCCGGACGAATCAAAAAGATTCAGAAGCATAGGCGAGCCATGTGTAGGGAATTCCATGGGCAAGCTCTGCGCATGATGGCTTCTGGTTACCTATGATGGCTTCCAGGTCGCCTACGCCCCAGTGCAAGCTATTGCCTGTTCCCTAGCCACACGTCGCCAAAACCCTCCCATGGCTCCTGCGAGTTGACACCCCGAAACCCTCAAGAAAGGCACCCGGCGTTTGCCCTCCCACCCCAAACGGATTTGTTTGTTTTTTGGGGTGGTTTTTTTGTGCATTTTGTTTTAACAGAAAGCCAAAAGGAACCTCAACCATTTGTTGCTTCTCCATATGTTTTTGTGGCGACACATGCCCAAATGCCATAGTTTAGCGCATTTCAAGGTTCAAGGAATACGTTTGCCAGCATCGGTAAAACATGCACAATACTGCCAGAGACTGCCAGACACTGCCCGTCTTGTTGGCGGGGCAAGAAGCTCTCAAAGTAAAAAGGGGGGAATCTCATGGCAGAAGAGGACGTTCTTGGGATTCCAAGATGGACAGAAGGGACCAATTCGCGAATATGGTCAGATCCAAAAAAAAGCAAGTGCTGTTTTCATTTCCTCCGGACACGTGTAGTCTCCTGGGAGCGTGCCGTTGAAGATGGCACGAAGAGAGAGCTTTGTGGCTGACCTGGGAGGTCGGAGTTTGAGACCTGTTCGGGTCTCGGGAGACCCGTTCCATTCTGGCACGCCACAAAGGGTCCCGAGCTGTTTACCAGTTGGGGGCTTGCGAAGCCAGGAGAGCCTACAGAGCGACGTGGACTACATGAACGAGCGCGCCCAGGAGACCATCAAGACCGTTAAGGAGCGCATGGAGAACCGGGAGGACCTCGACCAAGACACCATTGACACCATTCAGAAGGTGAAAACCTACCAATCCAACCAGGAAGAGAAGCGACTCGGGCCAAAAGCAGAGGGCGGCTGTTGTTTTCTTTGAGCCCAGTCCGGGTTTGTGGTTGTGCGGGAAAAGCAAGAAACTCTTGCTACTGTATGCTGGGTGCTCGTTGCTGCTGCGGATGCCCTGTGCGTATGCGCATGCCTGTGCGCTTGCTGCGTGCGCTTCTGCGTGTATTTTTGTTTGCTGCTGCGTCTGCTGCTGCTGTGGTTGTACATGTGGACATGTTTTGCCAACCCCTTTAACGGGTTTGCACACTTTAACGGGTTTGCACACACACACAGACGCACATGTTTGGTTTGTGTCTAAAGTATTTTGGCTAGAGCCAGCAATCGTTCACTGTGTTGGAGCTCAACCATTGCATGCTGTCATCAGAATATAGAGGCGCCCACAATCTCCTCCACAGCAAACTGCCATCGCGATGGAATCGCCGTGCTGCTGCTGTTCAAGGGTGCAAGCACGAGTGCAGAGACCTTTGATTGTATTTACAAGGTTCATAAATTTTAAAGGTTGCTTGCAGAAGGAGTTGGTACATGCAAAGTTTGGAGCAGGGGTTCAAACAAGTGTTTCTGACCTGCCCTTGTATTCTTCACAGTCCCTTCCCATAAGGGGGGGGCTTACCATGTGGCCCTCTTGAGCTATCAAGGCACCCGATTCTCGCCTTCGACTCCAAGCTTGGTTGGTTGCCCGCTGACAAGCCGAAGTGTTCATTGGGCCCTTGGGAGCCTTAGGTTTCTACAACTTGACGTGTCCATTTTCCCCGTGACTGGAGAGCTGGCCTGGGGCAGTTACCCCGAGCCGGAGGTGCAAGCCCAAAAAAGGAGAAGTAGACGCTCGGCTTCCCGTGGCCCAAATTTCGACCTTGCCGTCGCGCCCCGGAAAACTTCTCAGACCCACCTGGGGCTCCAAATGTAAATATATATATATATATATATGTATATATGTTTTTAACACAACAATCAAATAACACCTATATACACACATATATATATATATATGTATATCTATCAACACAAGAACACAACATTATATATATATATATATATATATTTATATATATATATATATATATTTATTTAACGCAACAATCACAGAACGACGATATTATTTATTATACACGTCCAGCGCGGGCGCCTCGCGGGCGCCTTGCGGGCGAAGCCCGAGGCGCTGGAAGGCGGCGGCCTGCGCCTTGGACTCGCAGAAGGCCGCGGCGCGGCTGGCGCAGTTCGGGGTGCTCATCGCCATGGCGGAGCAGGACTGCTCCGCCGCCCGGCGGGAGAAAAGTCAGATCAGCAGATCGGACACCAAGGTGTCTACCTTGCACTCGGGTGTGTACTCCTGGCTAGCCCCAGTGCCCTTCTCTCCCCTTTTTGGGGGAGGGCGAGAGATCAGCACTCGGATGTGTACCTAGGTCCCCCAGCTAGGTTTTTTTGGTTTTGAGGGTTCCCCTACTGAAATGGACTACAGAAAAAAGTTGGTACCCTTCCAACCTCTGTACTGGAGGACCTAGTGTACCAATCTCAGACTCTCACGGCTCTCACAGAGAGCGTGGCGCAAGCCCCTTCTCAGGTTTGAGGGGAGCAGCTCGGTCAGGGGCGTGGTTTTGAGGCCCTTTGTTGGGGAAAGTCTTCGGGCCCTTATCCTTTGTAGGGGGTTGGTTTGGAGGAAAACCGAGAGGAAGGTGACTCTCCTGGGGCCACCGGGAGAATCAGATGTGCGGCTTCCTTCCTTTGCCTCTTTCGAAGCAGAAAAGGCGAGCAAAGGTGAAGCTGAGTGGCTTCCACCCTTTCCGTTGCTGGGTTTCCCAAGCCCAAAGGGACCTGTCAGCTGGGTTTCCCACACAAAGCCGAACAGGTTGTCAACCAGCGGTTTTTTTGTTTCTAGGGCGGAGTTGGCGTGTTGGTCCCTCGAGATAGTAAAAGCGGCCCGGCTGAAGGGAATCTCCAGCAAGAAGGAAGTGCGGTTTCGAACACAGCTAAGGCTGCTTTTGCATTGGGCTCAACGCTGCCTTGGTTCTATTTTGGCTTGAGGATTGACCTGTTGGTGCATGCGTTGCGGTCGAGTTTTAGTGAGACGGTGGAAGGGAAACCATCACCAATTGGAGGAAAGCTGAGATGTTTTGCGGGATCAGGTTTCCTCACCTGAGGCTTCCGATTCGAGTGCGGGTGCTTGTGTGCTGATGTATTTTCTGGATTCCTGAATGCGGATGGGACCAACTAGTCCCCCCAAGCACCTGCCACCTCTCCCCAAACAAACAACTGCAGGTTCGCTATTCTCGGGGTTGTGTTCGGGGTGATGGGTTTGGGAGGTGCCCCGCTTCAAAGCGGCTAAATTGTTTGGAGCGCCCCATTCTCGGTAGATGAATTTGGGCTAGCTCAGAGGTGCCCAATACATTTGTTGTTTTTTAGGGCCCTGCAACCAACCGCAAACCAACAGGTACCCGCAAAAATGCACATATCACACCCAAAGTTGTACCCGTTAGCTCCGCTGAGCGCTTTGCGCCGAGTCGCAAAACTTCGACGCGAAGGGGAACCAGGGGAAGACGAAGTGCGCAATCGACGTCACCGCGGCCATTGCTTCGGCGGGGATTGCAGCGAGTTTGATCACCATCAGCGTCATCAACTGCCCTCAGAGCCTGGAGTTTACCAAGGAGCATTCGGGTCCGAGGCTTCAAACTAGAAACACAAGCCAAAGGCTAGGACTCCCGAAGCTGTCCAATTGGTTCGGCGGCCTCCGAAGGGCTGTTTTGGGTCTCAATGACCTCCAACTGTCCGAGCCTGGGTTTATAGGTGAGCATGCTGAGTTTCGGTTTTGTTGGCGTGTTGTTGGGAATTCAACCGGCAGGAATTGGTCAAGTCCTGTCGGCCTGTGTTTAGCCAGCTGTTTTGGCCAATAGGTCCGCAAAAGGAATGCAAAAGTAATGTTGTTTCACGCCAGTACTGGAGAGAGCGCTGACCAATTGCTTCCCCTAAAAACCACCCCCCAATAGATGTATGGCCTGGAGGCCAAAACATGAGTCTTTCCGGGCTGAGAGGCCATTCAACATTGCGATTTTCGAGCAAAAGGATGTCAATCAGCAGGCATCCAAGTCATTCTTGAACTTGCACTGGTTTGAATTGGTTTACATATCATTCAGCTAAATAGTCACTTTCTTCCTCAGATTGATGTTTCGGAGGTCGCAGCCAGCTTACGCAGGAAACTGGCGACAGACTGTGCGCCGCAAGCATCATCGACTTGGTCACGGCTTCGGCCTACATTGGGACCTCCATCGCCAGTGTCCAGGGAACCTGTGGAAGTCTTGACAAGTATGAAGGCTGCCCGGCGAAAATGGATCTGGCGTGAAGGTGAAGATTTCAAGACCAAAGATGGTTGACTCACCCTATTCCGAGAAGTTGTCAATCCCAAGTCCGCAAGGTCACTGGGCAACCAGACTCGAAACAGACCATGGATCCCTTATTTAACCGAACTGAGACAGCGTTCTAGACCCCGACTCCTGCATTTGAAAAGCGTATTTGAGAGGAATTATCATGAAACACACTCACTGTCTATGTCGGACTAGCCTTTGAGAAGAACGTTGTAGCGGAAATCACAAAGATTTGTTTGCCAATCCGCGCGGGAAGATCGATATCCCTCCAGATGGCGATGGCCTCCCGTGTGTGACCATGCGTAGGATTTGGCATTCCCACAAAACCCCCCAAAAAAAAAACACGAGACATCCTTGTAGGTGGTGCCCCAGGCCAAGAAAGGCTTCGGGAAAGGACCAGGTCACCCATCTCAATAGTCTGGGTTGTTCAATTCTCCAGCCCACCAGATGAACTGATCTTGCGGAATGTGGCATGTTGTGAAAAGAAGCCAGACCGATTGCCACTTTCAGCAGCCGTGGCGCTGAATCAGAAGGCTTGAGTAAGTGCATCAGTGCGTCCGTCCGTGCGGTTATTTGTTTTCTTGCTTGCTTGGTCGCTTCTAACATGTTTGATTGGTCTTTTTTTGCTTGTTTGTTTGTCTATGTGTTAGCGCGCGCGCGCTCGTGTATGTCAAATGTGTTGGGGACTTGCGCAGGTGTCCCTTCGGAGCATTATGGGTCAGCTCTGACAGTGAGGCGCTGAGGAGCGTTTGACAAAGAAGCGTTCGCTCCCCAATTCTCAGAGCCCGTGTTTCAGGGAGGTAGCTGGGAATTCTTCCCACTGCACGGAAACCTCGCCTGGGCAATGGCTGAATTATTACCTACTCCATTGGCTCTATGCTGGAGGCATGAGCAACTGAATCGAATGCTGTGATGCAGTGAGCAACAGATCAGCTAGCTAGTTCTTCGCGGAGCACCTTTTGCTCCCCTATGTTTGAGCTAAAGAAGGGACAAATGTCTTGGGGAACATACGAGGTTTACGGAAGCTGGCCTAAGCTGAGTGACATGGTTTGTTGCTCACGTCGGAATCGGGACCCCATGTCCCTGGGCAAAGACCAGCAAGTTGCAGAGCTTCTGGCATGTTCCGATATCTCCCGACACTCCCGAAAGCTGTGTATTGGCTTCGGGAAACCCTAGTTACACCTAAGTGGCAAATTGGAAGGTGAATCCCCTTGGCTTTGCAGGCCTAGTCGGGGGATCTTGACGCCAAAGCCTGCCTTGCTTGAAAGGGCGTGGGCCAAGGTGCAGTGGCAATGCTTGAACTCAGAAAGTTGTAGCCCAGTTGCGCAGAAGCCTGAGTCACAACCAACCCTGAGAGTCCCAGCAGAGAAACAGGGGCGGATATTTGCCGTCCTGATTTTTATGTGGTCTTGGGTGGGCCCTACTATGACTTAGTGGTAAGGCAAGAATGTTCTTCTCCGTGAATGTGTGGAGCTCGGCCAAGCGGCAAAGCGTATTTGAGAGCAGTTGCGACTCTTTGTATGCGCATCTGTTGGCCCTTTTGGCGCAGTCAGCCAGCAACCAATAGAACATCAGCCATTCCAGCCATCGTTGCGCGAGACGGATCTGCAGAGTTCTTCTTGAAATCAGGTTCCCCTTCACTGCGGCCCGTCGATGCACGGAGCCAGCTCCCAGTCTTGTCTGAGTCGAAAGCCGCCACGCTCCCTATCGATTTCTCATTACGGCGCTCTTTTCCGCTGTACCAGACCTACTTGGTCGGGGGTTTTCCCTCTCACGTTCAACCAATAGGCCTGAAGGGAAGAGAGGCCGAAAGGGAAGTGGTCCAGACTTCCACTGGTTCCATGTTTTTGTTATTTGGAATTTTTCCTTTGCACTCAAATCTTATGAGGGTGCCTTTCCTGTGGAAATCCACTGCGCTGGAGGTCTAGGGGTGGATGAATTGGAGGAGGTGAGAAGCAGCCATTTGCAGAGGCGACTTGAACTGAAGCCAAGACGGCAAAGGCAGTTCTGTCAAAAGTCCATTCGCGCGTCCATCGAAGTCGATGGGAGGAAACTGGAATCCCAGCAGTTTACACTCCCAACACATTTCTACACCAAAAGGGGTTCTCCCATAGTCGCAGTGAAACTGGGGATTTGTGCGAGGACCGCTGGGACCTTGAGGCAAGAACTGGCCTGGGTATTGGCTGCGTTTTTACCTTTTCATATATGATCTTTGCTGGAGGCATGAGCAACGGACTGTGTGAAACTCTGAGGTATGTTGCGCACAGCGTCTTGTGCTTCACTGTTCTTGGCATGTTTTTTTGGTTTTTTAGTTGTTTGGTTCTGTTCATTTTTACTGGGGGTCTGCAAGAAACAAAGTTTTTCGCTACCATACCAAGAGTAGAGATGTTGTGGGCCTCGGCAAAGACCAGCAATCAGCAAGCGGAGCTTTTGGCATCCCCTGTCGGCAGGCCTAAAAGCTGAGACTTTGGCAGCGTTTGTGGTGACTTCGCCCCAAGATTTCGGCAACCTGCGAACTTGAGCCGGCGAAGTTTTTGTGATTCCGACAACTCAGCCATGAAACAGCTTCCAGTTGTTTGTGCACAGGGATCGCTAGGCAACATCTTCTTGGGCTTCTCTCTGTGGGATGGCGTGTAAAGGGGGCAGAAAGGATCCCGTGCGCGTTCAAGAACCAATCTCGCTTTCCTTTTTTCATCCGAATACTCTGTTTAAAATGATCAGTCAAAAATTGGCCAAGGCTCGGGTCGAGCTCAGTCCCCGTCGTTGTTTTTGTGCAGCCATGGTTTGTCCCGTGAAACTGAAAACCTCCAGAATTTGTTTTTCCTTGGAATCCAAGCCAGCGAAACAACTGCCAAAGCTAAACTCAGCTTTGGAGGCCTAGACCGGCCAGGTGAGGCAAAGCGCCAAAGCCCTGCCTTGCTTGAAAGGGCGCGAGCTGTATGACGGGTGGCGAAGCTCAGGCTTCCCAGGGACCCAGAGCAAAGTCGCAAGCCGTACTTGATCTGCAAATGGGCGAGTACACCGGGTAAAACAAGCTCATGATGTGGGTCCTTAGGGATACCCTTCTGGTGGAATTGCACAACAGTCTTGATGCGAGAGATGCAGTCACGACCCGGGTTGAAGGTACTCGGGCAGTCGAAGAGCCAGAACTAGATCCTGACCTGCTTTGCAAGTTTGTTGCTGGCATGTTGTTCCCTCTTGGGTCGGGCAAGCAGTTGTAAAGGCGCAGGCCTGATATTTTGCATTTGTGTTTAGGCGAGCTGGGGGTTAGTTCAATCTCCAGACGGTGCGTTTCACTCATCCACCAACTTGTGCAATTCGACTGTGCGCTGTGTAAGGTCCGACTCAGACACTTGGTTTTGCTTCAGTTTGCCTGGACAGGTGTATTGAGGTCAACGTGCATTGTTCGATCATGTGCATAGACTCTCATGCTTCGAGCACTGTTGAATCAGATTTTGGGCATGAAAGCATTGGGGGCTGACCGGCGAGGTTAGTCACTAGTGTGGAATGACAACTCGGATTCCTAAGTTCCTGTAGACTTTATACTGTTTGGAACACCATTTTGGTGGCAAACGAAAAGTGAATACTTTTTGGGCCATCCACTCAGAAAGTAAGTGGCAACTTGCGGTTCTTTGCCGTGTCCACTTGTTCAAGCCAAATCTTGCTCCTTGTAGGCTATCGCTGGTCTTTTGAAGGCCTTAGAAAGAATTCTCCGAGGAGAAATAGACGATATGTTGGCTAAAGGCTATATGTTGCGCCTGACACTGGGCTGTAGGCTGGTTGAGGGAAGTTGGCCATTGATTGAAGGAGCGCCGATGCGGGCGGACTTTGGTCTGATTCACTTCGAACCGTCACTCCTTTTCGATTTGTGTCACGGGTTTTCCAGATCTCACTTCCCGGTGCCCACGGCGATGAGGATGTTATGCTGCTATGCATCTGGGAAGGGAGCCAAATTGTATCGGATTTTGTTGGCAAGTCACAGGAAGTGAGACAGCAGCCGTTCACCCGGGGTTTGCATCTCAGGCCGAAAAGCTGTGTTAGGGGCAGGCCTGTCCATGTCAGACGTCACACTTACTATTACTCTTTGCAGCGGAAGAGCAGTTTAAAGCCAACAAGATGCGGGCATGTGGCAGGGCAAGTGCATTTGATTCATTTTTTTCTCAGCTTACCGTGCACCCTCCCACAGGAAGGAGTTGGCCTGATCAACGGCCTTGATCACTATTTTCGAGTCGCCCGGCGAAAGCTTTGTGGCAGTCGTGTTCTTCTGTTTTTGATGACTTTTCCTGCTACTCCAAGAGCTTTCTATCATTCTAGGTGATTCCATTTGGGCTCTTTTTTACAGAGCCAAACAAGACCAAACCCAGCTTTGAAGGCCTGCAGGAGGGGCGACCCCAAAGCCCTGCCTTGCTCGACAAAGGGTGCGGGAGCCGCGGCGGGCGAGGAGCTCGGCAGCTCGGCAGCTCGGCTCGGGCGTCGCAGAATCCAAAGTCGCAAGCCTTCGAATGATCAGCAGCCCTTATTCTTGGTTGTCGTTGGGAAACATTTTACATTTTTGCTTATTGTGGCTTAGTAGGAAATCCCCACTTAACTGCTAAAATGTATTTTTGTTGCTCCCCTTGCAACGTCAACCAAGTATTGACTCTTGTTGCAGAAAGTTGGCCGTTTCAACAAGCAGCATCGCACAATACATTCAGGCCGACTCTGGACTGTCGAGTTGATTCGAACCGTCGCGGTCCTATATCGATGTTTGTCACGGTTGTGGGTTGGTCCATGGTTGGTCCCAGAACTGGCCGGGCGCCAACGTCTCACTTCCAAGCAGCGTCCATTGTCCAGACACTTTACGAGGACTTGAAGTGCGTGCCTGACCTTTGGGATGAGGATGTTATGCGTTCACGGGAACCACATGTTAGGCTTTTGTTGGCAGGAAGCGAGACAGCAGCCATCCACCCGGGCGAACTGACGCTGAGAGAGCGAGCGAAAAGATGGTGCCAACAGCCGCGCAGGCCGAGGGAATGTGTAGTCTAAGCTTCCATTTGCATAAGACATGTTTCATTGTCCGTTGTAGGGGATCTACCACTACTGGACATATTTTCCCAGTGGGCTTAGCGAAGACCATTTCCCCAAACCAAGCCCGTTTGCGATGTGTCTTCGGGGTCACTGGGCCGGATGTCCAGCACCTTCGACTTCCCCAAAGAGGGAAGCAGTTTTGGCGCAAAAAGACAAGGCGAGCACTGAATTTCCTGGTTGGAGGAAACTGGCTATGCCGAGCAGGCCTTGCTCAAGCTCACCCGCTTCCCGTCGATTTGGTCAAAGAACCAATCAGCGCAATGGCAGTGCTGGAGGACGCATCGCCATTGATCGGGGACTCGCCGAATCCCAAGATGAGCGCATGGACCCGGCGCGGCGGCTCGGCTTTCAGCAACAAAAAGATCTCCGGGGCTGTCTGAACCAATTTACCGGCACCCCAAAAGGTGATCCCGCCCTGATCCAAAGGAGCTAGCCTTTATTCATCCCAACCCCCCAAGGGAACAAACCAAAGTTTTTTGGCCGCCTCGGCAAAGTGGCTTATGTTCATTGTGAATTAGGTTTGGCAAACCTTTCATTTGAATGAAACGAAATTTCAGGCGTGCGCCACAGGTGGCCGTCACGTGCCGGAAGGTTTAGCGATCTGACGTCGCTCGCGGCACCTGACCAATGCTTCCTGACCCCCCACAGAACGGTAGGCCGTTGAATATGGTCTTAGCGCTGGTCTTTTAGATTTGCTTTTGCCCATTTTGCAGGTCAGGCATTGAACTTTCATCGATCAAGTTGGGCCATCGGCTTGCCACAAATCTCACTTCCTGAGTTCCGTTTCGGACTTGTACTCACTTTGGGGGTTGGACCATGTTAGTGGGAAATAACAAGCTCCTTTTCCGTCCGAAATGGGCCACCAATTGTCCAACCATCAGGGCACCCGTCATTTTACTCTTTAAAACCCACTCCCACCAATTTGACCCACTTGCAATTGGCCAAAACGTGTGGGAACCCTGGCTCTGGACTTTCTTAGGCCAATCCACTCCGGAAGTGAGTGAAATTCCATGGGCCTCGTGGCTCGGTGTCCCGTGGCCTGGCTCGCCAGGCAAAAAAAGCAAGCCTCGGCATCCATAGCCTCCGTATCCAACCCGCCCATGTACTTGGTGAGTCGTCGTTTTGCGTTTGTCGTGTTTTTTTTTTTGGTGTGTGTGTGTGTTCGAAATATTAAACAAGAACCAACACAAAGCAAATCACATACCCATGGGTAACACAGTTGGCGTGGTCCCCGAGATAGAGGCCCAAAAGTCGAAAAATGGTTGGTGACCTAGGGCGGCTTGCCTGGGATAGCTCATTTCTCTCATGGGGTTTTGAAAGCCGTCCCGGTGCTTGGCTTGTTGATATTTATCCTTTCCAAGCCCTCCACGTGCCAAAATTTCTTGAGACACATCCGGGTGATCCGGTACTGACTGGCGATTCAGCGATTTCACTGTTCTTGTGTCTGCTGGGTTTCAGAGCTTGGTGCATAATCAAATTGCAAGTATTGTGTTTTGTTCACCCACGTCCCTTTACACGAGCAGTGTGAGTGATTTCTGGATGCGTGCCACGGGTATGTTCGCAGATATGCCGGAGACAAAGTCACTTGTGCTGGCAGTGGATTACATGGCATGTCAAGCGGGACATGTCAACTCTGCAAGGGAGTACTTTTTTCTCAGCTGTCTTCTCACGGCGTTTGGTTTATCGCACTGCGCAAGCCCAAGCTTTTCTCACAATTCGCCCAGGGCTGCTGATGACTGGAGGCCTCGTTTTCCTCGGCGCGGTTGGCTTAACTGTGGGCGCCTACGAAGCCATGAAGCTTCCCGAGGAGAAGAAAGGCTTTGACTGGACTCAAGTGGAGTTCCCAGGCATGTCGCGCCTTGGACTCGGGAGGGCGGGAGGGGATGTTTTGCTTGTGATTTGCTGGAGGGGCCCCGGGTCATCTCCCAATCAATGAATCAACCTCTCCCACATTTTGAGAACGAGACCAGTGCAAGGTCAAGCTGCGTCCCCTCTCCCTTGAAACCCCTGAAAAGCAGACCCTCAGGCCCTGTTGGGGTTCCACGTTTGCGGCTGTTTTGCCTTCACTGCCAGGGATGTGAAGGAGATACTGGAGATGGTTCAGGAGATCTACCCGGACAATGGGCACAGCGTCTTCAAGGACGGTTTTTTTCGACCCTGAGAGCTGTCGCAATTCCTTCCATTTGATCAGTCATATTCTGTATTTTCCCCGCGTGGCTTTGAAGGGAATCTGTCACTATTTTGTTTGAGGGTTTGCGTATTCTGTTGAGGGTACCCTGTTCACCTTGGAAAGGCAAACCCAGAAGGAAAGACGTTAGCATTTGGCGGCCTGTGTTGATTCATACCCGCCTTGCACGCCCTTGTTGCAGCTCGGTGGGTGTGCGTTACCGAGGTTTGCGCGGATTCCAGTTGACCAGACTTGGGTCTTGCCACCAACCTGACGGCGTGACATTGGCTTGGCATGATGTCCCAAGAACTTTTATGCCTAAGTCCAACTAAGAAACGGTTTGGATGCCGTTCTTGCGGAATCCCGAATCCATCCCAGGATGGCAAAAAAAAGAAGACCCAACACAAAAAACAACGGTACAACTGGGGAAGCCACGCCAATCGCAGCGAATCCGATTTTGTGGTGCTGTGCCTCCCCCGCCGCTGGCCTGGTGGCTCGCCGCCCATGGGCACGGCCTCGCTCCGCATGCCTTGGCTGCCGGGGTGGTGCCAGCGGGGACACTACGCCTCGTGTCTCCCCAATCCAAGTGACTTCCCAAGTGGCCACTGAAATGTGGCAAAGAAAAGGGTGGGTTGCCTTTGTTGGTTTCCAAGCCGCGCAAGTCGGTAGAAACCAAGACATTCAGAAATATGGGTTGGTTTCCATCGCCTGCTGGGATTCTTAGCCTATTGCACCCTGGATGTTCCGGACCCCGTTCAGGAGCTGAAGGGCCTGGACGTGGACAACTCGGACCCCAAGAACATCAAGTTCAAGCTCAAGAAGTCGCAGTACCCCAATGCCACCATGCGATCCTTGCAGGAGAGACCAAAAAGCAAAGGATGTCCAAGAGGGGCAATAATCACGTAGGGACAGAGCATATATATATATATATATGGACTTGCACGCCCACGAAGGCTTGTTGAAGGCAGGCCCTAAACAGGTCAAACCTCCACTTTGAAAATGGTGTTGGCCCAGCGCATCCCCATCTCAAAGTGATGTGTGGAAGGTTGGGGCCCAGATGTCCCCGGCACAAGTGAAAGCGTGGGTATGGGTCAAAATGAATCCACCAAAGGGCCGCAAGTTTGAGTCCTTGCTTCCAATTTACCAGGGCAACCCATCTTGGGGTTGTCCTATTTTTGACAGCTAAATGCCGATGAGGGGGCCCCAGATCCGTCAGGAGGGCCCGGCCACCATTAGCTACATGAAGTCTCTGGAGTTCGCCATGTGTGGCATCGACGGGTACCAGCCCCCTGGACCTTCCGATGGTCTCCGAACCCAACGGTGACAACCCCTCCAAAGGGTCCTCGTTTGTTTTTCGGGCGCAAATATGGTTCATTGTTTCCCACGTGGGGTCGCTAAACCACTGGGGGAAAGGGGTCGAGAATGCTTCACACAAGAGGCTGCACTTATTGGATCATCCTGTCACTTAGTTACAGATACAGCAATGAAGTCGGCGGGTAACTCTCGCCCTTTAATAAATCAACTCGCTACAGAGCACAACCAACAGACAAAACAACTATAGAAGCTAAAATGATTCACGAACAACGTTCCAATCAAAGCAACATCACCAAAGCAAAACAGCCAAGCCAAAGCAAAACAACAACACCACACCAAACCACAACAAAACGAAACAAACCAACCACACCAAATCAACCCAAACAACACAACCCATCTCAAGGATGCGCTGCTGCAGGGCTGAGGCTAGCGCAGGGAAAACCTCGACCAAAACAGCAAGCGAACCAAGCCAAAACAAAACCACCGCACCAGAGCAAAACCAAGTATCCAACCAAACCAAGGCATCAACCAAACCTGACCAAACAGAAACCGAACAAACCAAAACAAAACAAAACCGCCACACCAAACCAAGTACAACACAACCACACCAAACCAAAATAGCAACCAAACCAAATCAACACAAAACAACCACAGCGACCGCAACATCACAAGCAAACCTAACCAAAACAGCAACCAAGCCAAGCCAAAACGGCAACCAAGCCTAGCTAAAACGGCAACCAAGCCAAAACACAACAACCGCATCAGACCGCAACGACACAACCACACCAGACCAAGACCAAGCATCGACACCAAACCAAAACAGCAACGAAGCCCAACCAAGCCTAACCAAAACAGCAATCGCACATACTCAAATCAAAACAACCACACCGAACCAAGACAACAACCACACCAAATCAAGACAGCAACCAAACCTAACGAAAACAGAAACCACACCAAACCAAAGCAAAACAAACACACCAAACCAAGACAAAGCAACCACACCAAACCAAAATAGCAACCAAACCAAATCAACACAAAACAACCGCAACGACCGCAACATCACAAGCAAACCTAACCAAAACAGCAACCAAGCCAAGCCAAAACGGCAACCAAGCCTAGCTAAAACGGCAACCAAGCCAAAACACAACAACCGCATCAGACCGCAACGACACAACCACACCAGACCAAGACCAAGCATCGACACCAAACCAAAACAGCAACGAAGCCCAACCAAGCCTAACCAAAACAGCAATCGCACATACTCAAATCAAAACAACCACACCGAACCAAGACAACCACATCAATTCAAAACTGCAACTAAACCTAACGAAAACAGAAACCACACCAAACCAAAACAAAACAACCACACCAAGCCAAGAGCGAACGACGCATCTACACCAAACCAAAGCAACAACCAACCCAACCAACCGAACGAAACCAGAACTTACCAACCACACCAAGCGACAACAACACAGCAAAGCCTAGCGAAAACAGCAACCAAACCCACACCACACCAAACACAACCAAACCTAATCAAAACAACACAACCTGACCTAGCCAAAGCAAGAACCTAACCAAAACAACCACCAAACCAAGCCTAACCTATCCAAAACAACCACACCCAAACCAAAACAGCCAAACCCAGGCAACCAAACCCTAGCCAACACACCAACCAAACCAAACAAACTGCTCTTTTGTGGTTGAATCGAACGCCTCGGCTCAGGTCGGCCATCACCACGGGGCAAATCGTCACCAACATCCGTACCTTGACGCAGGTCTGCGAATCCCCGTACCCGCAGACCCCGGAGCAGCAGGATTTGCGCCTTCGAAGGGAGCTAGGCGTCCTTTTTGGTTGGTTGGTTTGTTTGGTTTGTTTTTTGTTTGGTTTGAATGATTGGTTTGGTTGATTGGTTTGGTTGATTGGTTTGTTTTTTGTTTGGCTGAATGATTGGTTTGGTTGTTTGGTTTGGTTTAATTGTTTGGTTTGGTTGTTTGGTTTGGTTGTTTGGTTTGGTTGTTTGGTTTGGTTGTTTGGTTTGGTTGTTTGGTTTGGTTGATTGGTTTGGTTGTTTGGTTTGGTTGTTTGGTTTGGTTGATTGGTTTGGTTGATTTGGTTGAAACATAGAGGGCCCTGGTTTACCATAGGGTTCAATCAGCTACCAGGGCCATCTATGTTCCCAAAAAGGACACCTACGGTTACAACTGTTTGGATTTGTTTGTTTGTTTGGTTAAATTGGTTGGTTTGGTTGCTGGGTTTGGTTGATTATGTTGATTGATCGGTTTGGTTGATTGGTTTGGTTGTTTGGTTTGGCTGATTGGTTGATTGATTAGTTTACTTGTTTGGTTTGATTGGTTGATTGATTGATTGATTGATTGATTGATTGATTGATTGGTTTGATTGATTGGTTTGGATTGGTTTGATTGACTTTATTGATTGATTTATTGATTGATTGATTTATTGATTGATTGATTGCTTGTTGGATTGTTTGTTTGTTTGGTTTGTTTTTTGTTTGGTTTGAATGATTGGTTTGGTTGTTTGGTTTGTTTTTTGTTTGGTTTGGTTGGTTGGTTTGGTTGGCTAGGTGTCCTTTTGGTTGATTTGGTTGAAACATAGAGGGCCCGGGTTTTGGTTCAAGACACCTACGGTTACAACTGTTTGGATTTGTTTGTTTGTTTGGTTGAGTGAGTGGTTTGGTTGTTTGGTTTGGTTGATTGGTTGATTGATCGGTTTGGTTGATTGGTTTGGTTGTTTGGTTTGGCTGATTGGTTGATTAATTGGTTTACTTGTTTCGTTTGATTGGTTGATTGGTTGGTTTGATTGATTGGTTTGATTGATTGGTTTGGATTGGTTTGATAGACTTTATTGATTGATTCATTGATGATTTATTGATTGATTGATTGTTTGCTTGCTTGATTAATTCATTGGTTGAATGATTTTGGTTGGTTTGGTTTGGTTGGTTTAATTGATTAGTTTGGTTGATTGGTTTGATTGATTGGTTTGATTGATTGGTTTGATTGATTGGTTTGATTGATTGGTTTGGTTGATTGTTTGATTGGTTGGTTTAGTTGATTGGTTTGGTTGATTGGTTTGGTTGATTGGTTTGGTTGATTGGTTTGGATGGTTTGTTTGATTGATTGGTTTGATTGATTGGATTGAATGATTGGTTTGATTGATTGGTTTGGTTGGTTGGTTTGGTTGATTGGTTTGGTTGATTGGTTTGGTTGGTTTGTTTGATTGATTGGATTGAATGATTGGTTTGGTTGTTTGGTTTGGTTGGTTGGTTTGGTTGATTGGTTTGATTGATTGGTTTGGTTGATTGGTTTGGTTGATTGGTTTGATTGATTGGATTGAATGATTGGCTTGATTGATTGGTTTGGTTGATTGGTTTGGTTGATTGGTTTGATTGATTGGATTGAATGATTGGTTTGATTGATTGGTTTGGTTGATTGGTTTGGTTGATTGGTTTGATTGATTGGTTTGATTGATTGGTTTGATTGATTGGTTTGGTTGATTGTTTGATTGGTTGGTTTAGTTGATTGGTTTGGTTGATTGGTTTTGTTGTTTGGTTTGATTGGTTTGTTTAGTTGATTGGTTTGATTGATTTGTTTGGTTGATTGGTTTGGTTGATTGGTCTGATTGATTGGTTTGGTTGATTGGTTTGCTTGATTGGTTTGGTTGATTGGTTTGATTGATTGGTTTGGTTGATTGGTTTGGTTGATTGGTTTGGCTGATTGGGTTGGTTGATTGGTTTGGTTGATTTGTTGGTTGATTGATTGAGTGAGTGATTGGGATGTTTGTTTGTGTGTGTTTGTTTGCGGGTTTGTGTCGTTGCGTCTTTGGTCAACTGTCGTGTGTTTCTTTGTTGGTTTGATTTGCTTCCTTTTTTACATTGCTCACATTTGTTTCTTTGTTTGCTTGGTTTTCTTCCCCAGAATTAGCTCCCCTTTTTGTTGTTTGTTCTTTTTTGCGTTTTTTTTTTTTTTGCTTTCCACTAGCCAGGCAAAACATACATTTTTTGCTGGGGTCCTATTTCCAGCCAAGCTTTAATGTTTGCCACAACTGTTTGGTGTGTGTTGGCTGGTTTCTTTCGTGTTGTTGTGTTTTTATTGGTTTATTTTAAGTGACAAGTTGATTCCCTGTTTGTTTGTTTGATACAGGTGTTTGTTTTTGTGTTTTGCTTGCCTGTTTGTCTGGTTGTTTGTTTGGTTGTTTGTTTGTTATACTTGTTTGGTTTGCTTGTGTCTTTGGTTGTTTGTTTGCTTGTTTGTTGTTACGCCTTTTTGGTGTGTTTGCTTGTTTGCTTCTTTGTTTGTGTCTTTGCTTCCTTGTTGTTTGTAACAGTTGTGTGGTTTGTTTGTGTGTTTCCTTGCTTATGTGTTTCTTTGTATTTGATTGATTGATTGTTTCTTTCTTTGTTTGTGGCTGTTGCTTGCTGTCTTGCTTGCTTGCTTGTTTTTGTTTTGTTGTGTTTGCTGCTCCTTGTGTGAATCCAACAGCCGTTCCTTCCAGGGAGCCCTTTTTCTGGGCTTGTCAAAGCAATCATGTTTGTGTGGCCGTCACAGTTACGTGTGGGACCTGGTGCGTTTCATGTTGAGCGTTCAAAAGTTCAAATGTGAGAGAGGTACGTTTTAATAAGGGTGGTCTCTTTTGAATCAACGCTAGATGGCCCCAAAAGCGAACATCTTGAAGGGCTGCCCAATTTCTTTCGGCTGGTTTCAGCACCATCTAGAGGGTACGTTTGAGCATGTCACTTAAATGGATCCGGAAAGACAGGTTCCCCTTTTCGTCCTTCGGCCAGGTGCGGAGGCATGGTGTCGCTGAACATTGCACTTTGGGGCCGTTTGGCGGCAGTTACTCACCGGGGAGGGGGGCGAATGCAAGCCACCGATTGAAAGGGTGCCGGCGTTTTTGTTTTATACGTTTTTTTCTTCCTTATTTGTCAAGCGGCAGTTTTTTGTTGCCAACGGGGAAACTCATCAGCTTTCGGGGGGGAGTTCGGGCACGCAGGAGAAGATAAAGTGAATTTGGATTTGGGATTGGCTATGGGATCCAGCTTTGAACCCAAGAGACGCCGAATTCAAAACACGAGTCCAAACGCATCCTGTTCTCCAGAAGGAGTACACTTGGCTTCCGGCAAGCCTGGCTACGATTTGTGATCCCATGAAAAGGACCGCGCAGCCGGGCGGAAATCTCTCGAGGCGCGAGGCGACCGATGCTGCCACCCAACTCTGTGAAATTGTGCGCCACCCGTCAATGCGAATGGTACCCAGAACTGGAAAAAGCGATTGGAGACTTGAAACCTGAAAAGAAGTCTCCGGTTCAGGGGCTTGCTGTTTGAGAAGGCGATACCTGGTGGCAAATCACAGGTTTAGAAGTGTTGTTTGTTGTTTGCCAATCCCAAGAAGTGACCTTCTCTCATGTCAGCTGAGCTATTGGGTTTGGGCAGCTTCCAGCTCACGGGGCAGACATGGCCATTTAATGGCCGCGGACGTTGTCGTTCTTATGAGGTCTAGGCACATGATCGCGACCTCACCTTCAGGACGCCTTCTTCCCCACACCCCCCAGTGCCTGCTTTCCTTTTACTCACTTGCCCAAAGCCGACCTTTTGGTTTTCTGGGTTTGGTCTAGTTTTAGTCATGACCCCAAAAGGTGATCACCTTTTATTTCCAGGTCCCTAAGGGGCAAGTGAGTTTACCAACTTGACGATAGAAACAGAGCGGATTATCCCTGACTGAGGGTTGAGCAGCGACCAAACTTGCGGTCAACTTCTGCAAGCTGAGCGCGGCCCCGCCCATTCTACTAGTCTGAATGAAGACAACCCTACCATGCGGTAGCTCTTTGACACTGCCAACCACGTGCCAAGACGCATAAATCTAGATAGATATGTACATGTACACATGTATATATATATATATTCACAATTGCACTCCACACAACCATTCCCTTTTTGCGAGGCTTCCTGGCGTGCTTCATCGAGGACATGGTCTCCATGTGCGGGCCTACCTTCGACTTGAATGCAGGCGGGTCTATAGTCTTTCCAGGGATCCTTCTTTCTAGAAACCTCCGGAAAGCCAGGGAAACAACCGGTTTTCGGAAAGAACGATGGTTGGAAAGAATGGGGAATCAACCCTTATATTTGTTTGACCTCTTTGCCATTAAATTCCTCAGGAGGCTTAGAGAGAGGGAGAGTACGGAGCCAGGGCGGCGAGAGGAACGGATGAGTCTCATTTTGGAAGAGCTTGCCTCTGATTAAAAAAAAAAAAACAAAGGCCTCCCGTAGCCAAGTGCTTTCCCTTGCCAGGTTGCGTGAAAACCAAGAACAAATCCCACACCAAAAACACGTTCTTTTAGCACGATGGTTTTTTCGGAGGATGTATGGGATGGGCAACCCCGAACATGGATCATTGGATATTGAAAGGCGTCGCCTTTTCTTGGGTTGCCGGAAGGGGTTCGTCCCTAGTACGGTTGGTTTCCTTTTGGTTTTCCGCATGCCAACCAAGCGGGGGGACCATTTTGCTACAAATTCCAATTGGGTGGTACACGCAGGCTGCGCCATCGACATTACCGGCTTTTTGACCAACTTCGCGCTGGCCTCTAGCGTGGCTCGGCTGCAATTTGCCAGTGCCCACTTGGCGCTGGGTTGGGTGCCCCTTAGTTGGTAGTTTGGATTGGTGGTTTCGGGATTACCCCTGGTGCTTGTAGAGGGTTAATGGGAAACCCCTCCTTAACCACCAAACCACCAATTGGAGGGAAGGTCATTGTTAGTTAGGTAACCTCTCCTTAACCACAACACCACCATTTTTAGTTGCGTCCAGGTGACCTTGCAAAGCTTCCCGAAGGTGCAACAACTTGGAACAACTTGTCTTCGAACAAATCGCTGGCGATTTTTCTCCGATCTCCCCGCGCCCTGGCCGGAGCTGTGGGAAATCAAAGCGAGACTTGCTGAGCTCATAGGCTTCAGCCCCGGAGAGTCCGAGCTCTTGACTTGTTCACCTGCAGCGAACATGTCCTCAAAGCACCCAGAGTTGTCAGTCGAAAATGGCTTTCGAATTTCGACAATACCAGGGGCTGTCCCTCATGATTGGTCAGTACACATCCAATTGTCCAGTGCCACCTGCGACTGGAGCGGCATGTCAACCCCTGTGCTGGATTCCAAGTTTCTCTGTTCGGTACGCACTCCTGTTGCTCAATTTATCAGGGTTTCCTCGGTTTCCCGTTTGTGGACCTCGGAAAGTGTCACTTTCAATGGAACCCAGCAGTCATTTCCCTGTTTATTCTGGAAAATGTTGACCCCGGATTAATAAACTGGTTCTATTAACAGGGGGGGCGTGTCCCCCCTCTCCAAGAGTGGTCTGAATCCCCACTCAAAGCGACAGGGGCTACTTTGATCCGGGGTTCGATTCCATCACAGCAAGTTGAAGTCCTTTCCTCGTTACCACGCCTCGACCAAGGCTGCAGCCGGTATGAAGGGCAACTGCTTCCCCCCAGGGGGCTACAAGGCACCGGCGAACTTGGCAGGGCGAAGCTTAGGAAGCCACAAGGAGCTTGTCTCAAAGCTTTTGTTTTTCTCGGAAGCATCCCCGTAATTAGAATTCACCCACCTGAACTACCCCCAACCTCTAAAGCAGTATTTGTCCTAACTTGGCCTTACTTGGCCTGAGCTTGTCAGCCACCAACTTTCTCTCCAAAAGGCGTCCATGAGCTGAGGGACCCTCACACCTTCCAGGGCCCCAATATTTGGTTGTTTCAAGCTTTTCTTTTTTGGCCCAGGTTTTCTTGACGTTCTGGGGAACATGGGGGACCCACTCCGGCATAGGGGCCCCCCGAGGGAGGCACAACCTCCCCTCTGAACAGGCCACTACTCCGGCGCCGGATGCGGCCGCCTCCCCACTCATCCAGGCCAGAAACGTGCAGGCGCATTCGATCGATCGGATCGATGTCCGCGAGAAGGTCGACATGCCCCCCACCCAGGACATGCCCCCCTTCCCAGCTAGATTTGCTTATCTAGAGCCCACGGCGGCATATGGCTTTTCTTTCCAGTCTTGGCATTTGTTCAAAATATGGTTGCTTGGTGACTTTGGGGGATTTTGTTGGTATCACGAATGCTGCCCCGAAAAAGCCAAATGAAGCAGAAGAAGGCCACTATCTGACAGATCGGGATTGATGTTCAACATCCCAAATTTACTTGCTGCTTCGATGGGCTGAGAATGAGTCAACGACCTTATACTTATATTTACAGAAGGGCATTTGATGGGGGGGGGGTTTGTTCGGCGCACCACCCAAACTTGCAAAGAAAAGAAACGAAACAAACACGACAAGACCCATGGACTCCTGTATCTGTTGGCAACAACAACCCGCCAAAAAACAAACAAAAGCAAAACAACAAGACCCATGTATCTGTTGGTATGTTTGATTTGGTTGTGGGTTTTCTCCAGGTTTGGTGTACTTTTCCCCCCACCTCTCCAGCAATTCTCTAAATCCAAGTTCGATTTGCCGAACAAACACACACGCACACATGGTTTCCAATTCTTCAGCCTTGCAGCTCGTTTTGGTGCGTAATCTGGGGACCCCGCAAATCGCGGTAGTTGAAATTTGGTCTCCCTTCAAAGGTGAAAATGGGGTTCCCTCATCAATAACACAAACATCATTTTTGAAGATTCGCTTCCAACGTGCGCAAGGGTTGTTTTGGAATAGCAATCCGGCTGAGCTTTTGCTGTGATCCTGCTTGAACAGGGCCACGCTCGCCCGAAGCCATGTTGCTTGCCCAGCAAACCGCCAGCTTCGGTGCTAGTCCTGTTGAATTTGTGCTGTCTTTGATAAGCAATGCTTGCTTTAAACTGGGGATAGTCAGCCGGTCGACTATTTCATGTTTGTATTTTGTGTTTAGGGATATATGGACAAGCATCGCCCAACATAGTGGATCATGGTGGAACGGTTCTCTTTGAACGCCTTTGAGGAAATGTGCATTTTGGGTGCCGGCCTTTTAGACTGATAGTATTTTTTGGACGGGCCAACCAGTTGTGATGACTGTTGTAATCCAACCCTCGCAGGTGAGTTGAAAGGGTAGCTTTGCAATATGGAGTTGGCATCGGTTCTCCATTTCAGAGGCCGACACCATCCAAGCGATCAACGACTTTGTGACGAAGCGCAGTGTCCTGTCAAGTTTGTGTTGCTGGTTTTCAAGAGATGGCCAGACACAGGCGCAGGGGGACTTTCTAAGTTTTTGGAGCTTGGTGTCCCCCATTTTTCCGAAAGAAGGTTGGCTCATGGGATGTTAGTGGGAAGCAGGCCTTAAACCAATCCACTCGGTGACGTAAGTGCTTCAACCAAAGATTTTGCACCCGATCCGCTCTTTTATAAGCATTTGCAGTCGCTATGCATATCGAGGTGTTTCTGGTTCCATAGTGACACTCACAGCCAAGCAGTGAGAAGAAGGTCCAACGGGCCCAAAACGGTGCACAGACACCTTCGACATATTCACTGATTGGCAAATCATGACGAGCTCATTCGCAGAAAGCAAGCTCACCCATGTTGAGGCCGAGCCTTGAGAATACAAGGCGGATGCCTATGATACTTGCAACAGGCAAGAGTGAAAAATGACCGGGAGATTCCAACACCGGAAATGTCTCGTTGTTTTGGGTAATGGGCACGATTGGAGAGAAAATCTGGTCGTTCGCGCAGGCACCGCTGGACAACTAAAACAACAAAAGGCGCTGACTCAGGTGCTGCAGGCCCAAGCCGTTTGAGCAATAAATCTGACATCAAGTCAAGGTGGTCCCTTTGCACTGCTGGCTTATCCCTTTTGCAAGCATGCCCTACATCGGTTGAAAAATCGGGGCGTTTTTTGTGCGAGGCAGAGGACCCAATCGACCCACTTTTTGGGTACTCACCTAAACACACACGCAACTCCCGCACACAGCTGAGATCGAAGGGGTTTGATGGAGGGATGGGTTTGAAGGGTTGGCGAGTTCACAAGCTGGGGTGAGGTGAGACAACTTGAAGGGCCACTGTCCCATTTGCTTGCCAACTTTGCCCCTGGGTTCTCTTCATGGTACGCCCAAGCCCTGCCAAAGCAGCTTTGCCCTGCCCGAGGCAAGGAGCAGGAAGAGCAGCGGAGGAAGGCGAACGAACGCCTGCAGGTGCAGTGGGCTGTGGGCGCTGGCGCACGCCGCCTGGAAGGCCGAACAGAAAATGCACGGGTCTTTCTCAAATCGGGGAATCCCGAAGTCTGCGTGGCGGTTTTCCTATCGGCCTCCCTTCAAACACCAACCAAAAGCTGGTGCAGACCCAAAGAAGCAGAGAGCCAGCCCTGCATTTTACGCGTTGTTGTTTTTTTCTGGGACGGATCGCGAATGAGGGCGCAACCATTTACCCAAGGATCGAAAGGGAGCAACATGGAGGTTTCCCAGCACCAGCCGGTTAAAGGACTTACATGAGTTGTTTTTCTTTCTCGGACTTTAGTCTATAGATGTCTATAGTCTCTGTTTGGCTTTGGACCGGGGTGAGTGGAAATTCGTTTCAGGCTAAATGATCGGAGTGGGCGGTAGGGGTGGGATGCAACGGGTCAAGAATCAAGCCATAGTAGAAGACCAAGATCTTGTCTAGCGCCTCATGTTGGCTGCACTTCCCACTTTCCCTTTCTATCGAATGATCCTTGCACGGAACCAGAGACATGTTGCTGGTCTCTCACGGCGAAAAGAATGGGAGATGAACTTGTCAAACAGTTGGCAGCGAATCAGAAGCTGGAATGAGTTTATATCGAAGAGTGAATGGCGCGGATCGGATCGATCGCAGGCAAGGAGTTCCACACCCTCCCAGTGCCAAACGCGCTGAAGACCCAGGCCGCCGGACGAATCAACAAGATTCAGAAGCATAGGCAAGCCATGTGTAGGGAATTCCATGGGTAAGCTCAGCGCATGATGCTTTCTGGTTACCTATGATGGCTTCCAGGTCGCCTACGCCCCAGTGCAAGCTATTGCCTGTTCCCTAGCCACACGTCGCCAAAACCCTCCCATGGCTCCTGCGAGTTGACACCCCGAAACCATCAAGAAAGGCACCCGGCGTTTGCCCTCCCACCCCAAACGGATTTGTTTGTTTTTTGGGGTGGCCTTGTTGTGCATTGTTTTTAGGACAACACATACCCAAATGCCATAAATTAACGCATTTCAAGGTTCAAGGAATACGTTTGCCAGCATCGGTAAAACATGCACAATACTGCCAGATACTGCCAGACACTGCCAGACACTGCCAGTCTTGTTGGCGGGGCAAGAAGCTCTCAAAGCAAAAAGGGGGCAATCTCACGGCAGAAGAGGACGTTCTTGGGATTCCAAGATGGACAGAGGGACCAATTCGCGAACATGGTCAGATCCCACAAAAACACAAGTGCTGTTTTCATTTCCTCCGGACACGTGTAGTCTCCTGGGAGCGAGCCGTTGGAGATGGCACGAAGGGAGAGCTTTGTGGCTGACCTGGGAGGTCGGAGTTTGAGACCAGTTCGGCCCTTGGGAGACCCGCGAAGCCAGGAAAGCCTGCAGAGCGACGTGGACTACATGAACGAGCGCGCCCAGGAGACCATCAAGACCGTTAAGGAGCGCATGGAGAACCGGGAGGACCTCGACCAAGACACCATTGACACCATTCAGAAGGTGAAAACCTACCAATCCAACCAGGAAGAGAAGCGACTCGGGCGGCTGTTGTTTTCTTTGACCTGTTTGGGAGACCCAGTCCGGGTTTGTGGTTGTGCGGGAAAAGCAAGAAACTCTTGCTATGCTGGGGGGTGCCAAATAGTAAGACATGCACGCATTGAGTTGTTTTAGGCAGGGCTGGTACTGGAGCTGGTGGTAGGTGGAGTGTGCTGGTGGTGGGTGCTAGTTGCTGCTGCGGATGCCTGTGCGTATGCGCATGCCTGTGCGCTTGCTGCGTGTGCTTCTGCGTGTGCTTCTGCGTGTTTGTTTTTTCCTTTCCTGCGTCTGCTGCTGCTGTGGTTGTACATGTGGACATGTTTTGCCAACCCCTGTAAAGGGTTTTGCACACACACACACATGCACACACACACAGATGCACATGTTTGGTTTGTGTCTAAAGTATCTTGGCTATAGCCAGCAATCGTTCATTGTGTTGGAGCTCAACCATTGCATGCTGTCATCAGAATATAATCAGAATATAGAGGCGCCCACAATCTCCTCCACAGCAAACTGCCATCGCGATGAATTCGCCGTGCTGCTGCTGTTCAAGGGTGCAAGCACAAGTTCAGAGACCTTTGATTGTATTTACAATGTTCATAAAGATTGCTTGCAGAAGGAGTTGGTACATGCAACGTTTGGAGCAGGGGGTCAAACAAGTGTTTCTGACCTGCCCTTGTGTTCTTCACAGTCCCTTCCCATAAGGGGGGGGGTTACCATGTGGCCCTCTTGAGCAATCAAGGCACCCGATTCTCGCATTCGACTCCAAGCTTGGTTGTTTGCCCGCTGACAAGCCAAAGTCTTCATTGGGCTCTTGGGAGCCTTAGGGTTCTACAACTTGACGTGTCCATTTTCCCCGTGAAGACTGGAGAGCTGGCCTGGGGCAGTTCCCCCGAGCCGGATGTGCAGGCCCAAAAAAGGAGAAGTAGACGCTGGGCTTCCCTTGGCCGTCGCGCCCCGGAAAACTGCTCCAGCTGGGGCTCCATTTGAGTCACAATCAAAACCCGGGATAAGAATTGTCTACCCAGAACCATGTAAAGAATTCAGAAGGCGGAAATCCGCAGCTATTTATGGTTAAGATGACGAACCTTCATTTCCCAGCCAAGCGTCTTCTCCTTTTTAGGGCTTGCTCATTTTGGCTCGGAACCACTGCCCCAGGCCCGTTGACCGAGGCGCTGGAAGGCGGCGGCCTGCGCCTTGGACTCGCAGAAGGCCGCGGCGCGGCTGGCGCAGTTCGGGGTGCTCATCGCCATGGCGGAGCAGGACTGCTCCGCCGCCCGGCAGCACTCGGGTTCGTGTGTGCCTCTAGGGGTTTTCCAAGCCAGGTGCCAACTTTGACCAACTTTCTTGGGGGAGGTGTTGTGCTAAAATGGAGCAGCAGCACTGGGGTGTGTCTGGAATTAGTGCCCTAGGGGCCCAAGACCTCCTTATGTCGCGTCTTTGGGGGGGTCAAAACCACTCTTTTGTAGGGACGGGCGAGTACCTACTGTGGGTGGACGAAATGCATTTCGCAGCACCTAAGAAGTCCTATGATGATTCCCCTGTCAATTCCAACAAACAAATGGTTTCCCATGGCTTCAAAGTGGTGCAGGAGTGCGTCCATCCACAGTAGGTCCCCCAGCTAGGTGCCCTTTCTCACGCCTTTTTTGGTTGGGAGGAGCGAGATATCAGCGAAACACCTTGGTGTGTACCTAGGACCCCCAGCCAAGTGCCATTTTACCAAATTTGTTTTCTGGGGGAGGGTTCCCCTACTAAAAAACGGGTGTGTACCTTACTCCTGGCCAGATATCCTAGGTCCCCCTAGGTACCCTTTTACCAACTTGTTTGGGGGGAGGGTGCCCCTACTAAAATAGACCACAGAAAAAAGTTGGTACCCTTATTCTATCCGCTCTACTGGAGGACCTACTCCTGGCCAGGTATCAGATACTCACGCCTCCAGAATCTCCACCAAGCAGGAAGTGTGGTTTCGAAAACAGCAAAGGCTGCTTTTGCATTGGGCTCAACGCTGCCTTGGTGTCATTTTGGTTTGAGGATTGACTTGTTGGTGCATGCGTGGTTGCAGTCTAGTTTTATTTAAGCCAATTTCTCAGGTGGGTGGGGATTCATTCAAGTAAAGTATGTTATTCTGTTTTTTGTGTCGTACTCAGGTAACCCTGGCTTCGGGATTTGGGTTTGGACCCCAGGTTCTCATAGACGAAGGGAAACCATCACCAATTGGAGGAAAGCTGAGATGTTTTGCGGGATGTGGTTTCCTCACCTGAGGCTTCCGATTCGAGTGTGGGTGCTTGTGTGCTGATGTATTTTCTGGATTCCTGAATGCAGATGGGACCAACTAGTCCCTCCAAACACCTGCCACCTCTCCCCACACAAACAACTGCAGGTTTGCCTATTCTCAGGGTTGTGTTCGGGGTGATGGGTTTGGGAGGTGCCCCGCTTCAAAGCGGCTAAATTGTTTGGAGCGCCCCATTCTCGGTATATAGAGAAACTTGGGTATGTCAAGTAGCTCAGGGGTGCCCATAAATTTGTTGTTTTTTAGGGCCTTGCAACCAACCGCAAACCAACAGGTACCCGCAAAAATGGCACACATCACACCCAAAGTTTTGCCCGTTAGCTCCGCTGAGAGCTTTGCGCCGAGTCGCAAAACTTCGACGCGAAGGGGAACCAGGGGAAGACGAAGTGCGCAATCGACGTCACCGCGGCCATTGCTTCGGCGGGGATTGCAGCGAGTTTGATCACCATCAGCGTCATCAACTGCCCTCAGAGCCTGGAGTTTACCAAGGAGCATTCGGGTCCGAGGCTTCAAACCAGAAACACAAGCCAAAGGCTAGGACTCCCGAAGCTGTCCAATTGGTTACGTGGCCTCCGAACGGCGGTTTTGGGTTTCAATGACCTCCAACTGTTCGAGCCTAGTTTTACAGGTGAGTATGCTGAGATTTGTTTTTTTTGGCGTGTTGTTAGGAATTCAACCGACAGGAATTGGTCACGTCCTGTCGGCCTGTGTTTAGCCAGCTGTTTGGCCAATAGGTGCGCAAAAGGAATGCAAAAGTAACATGTTGTTTCACGCCAGTACTGGAGAGAGCGCTGACCAATTGCTTCCCCTAAAAACCACCCCGCAATAGATGTATGGCCTGGAGGCCAAAACATGAGTCTTTCCGGGCTGAGAGGCCATTCAACATTGCGATGTTCGAGCAAAAGGATGTCAATCAGCAGGCATCCAAGTCATTCTTGAATTTGCGCTGGATTGAATTGGTTTACATATCATTCAGCTAAATGGTCACTTTCTTCCGCAGATTTGTTTCGGAGGTCGCAACCAGCTTACGCAGGAAACTGGCGACAGACTGTGCGCCGCAAGCATCATCGACCTGGTCACGGCTTCGGCCTACATCGGGACCTCCATCGCCAGTGTCCAGGGAACCTGCGGAAGTCTTGACAAGTATGACGGCGCCCCGGCGAACATGCTTGACTGCCATTGGGCAACGGATCTTTAAGTTTTGGGAAATAAAGGTGTGTTACATTAAACCCCCAAACAGTTAAACTTTTTGCAGGGGGGTCAACAGCAACCAAGAATGGTGAGAACCATTCTTGGTAAGTGAAGGTGAAGATTCCAGGCGCGCATAGCGCCCCTTTGCGCAGATGGTTGACTTAACCCTATTCCGAAAAGTTGTCAATCCCAAGGGTTCCGCCAGGTCACTGGGCAACCAAACTCGAAGCAGACCATGGATACCTTATTTAAACCGAACTGAGACAGCGTTCTAGACCCCAACTCCTGCATTTGAACAGCGTATTCGGGAGGACATATCATGAAAACACCCTGGGTTGAACATATGCGTTGTACTTGCTGCCTATGTCGGACTTGATTCTTGAAAAGACCGTTGTAGTGGAAGCCACAAAAAGATTTGTTTGCCAATCCGCTCGGGAAGTTAGATATCCCTGTGCCAGACGGCGATGGCCTCCCAGGACCAGGTGAGTCACCCACTCCATAGTCTGGGTTGTCAAACTTAATCCTCGAGCCGACCAGATGAGCTGATACTTGCGGAATGTGTGTGTGTGTGTGTGCATTTTGGGAAAAGAAGCCAGACCGATTGCCAGCACTTTCAGCTGCCGCGGCGGCCTACCAACTGATCCTGAAGACTTCAGTACGTGCATCCTTGCTTCCGTCCGTGCGTTTGTGTGTTTGCTTGCTTGCTTGGTTGCTTGTATGTTTGATTTGTCAGCTCGTGCGTGCTCGCGTATGAGCATGCTTTGGGGACTTGTGCAGGTGTCCCTTCGACGCATTATGGGTCAGCTTTGACAGTGAGGCGCTGAGGAGCGTTTGACAAAGAAGCGTTCGCTCCCGAATTCTTCGAGCCCATGTTATAGCTTGATACCTAGATCTTTCGGCAAACAACTTTTTGCCGAGATGCTTGCCGGCGGAAATTTCCGCCGAAGCCAACAAACAAAAAGGTCGAAATGCCAACCAAAAATCGCCGAAATTCACCTTCTGCAGAAAAGCAAAAAGTTTAGCCGATTCGAAGATCTAGGTATAATTTGATGCTGGAGGTAGCTCGTAATTCTTCCCGCTGCACCGAAACCTTGGCAAGATATCGCCTGAGCAATGGCTGTGGTAGGGAATACTCTGTTGGCTCTATGCTGGAGGCATGAGCAAACTGAATCGAATGCTGCGACGCAGTGAGCAACAGATCAGCTAGTTCTGAGGGCACCTTTTGCTCCCCTATGTTTGAGCTAAAGAAGGGAAGCATGTTTGTGGCCACGAAAGATGGCCTAAGCTGAGTGACATGGTTTGTTGCTCACGTCGGAATCGAGACCCCGTGTCCCTGGGCAAAGACCAGCAAGTTGCAGAGCCTCTGGCATCTCCCGACATGCCCGAAATCTGTGTGGATTGGCCTCGCCCCAGATACCTTCCCCAGAATTAGCTCCTTTTTTTTTGTTTTGATTTTTTGGGGTCCCCTTTGTTTTCGACTAACCAGGCAAAACTCTTTTTTTTTGCTTGTGCGTTTTTGTCCAGCCTAGTTACACCTTAGCAAATGGGAAGGCCAATCTTTTTGGCTTTGCGGGCCTAGTCGGGGGATCTTGTGCCAACGCCTGCCTTGCTTCAAAGGGTGCGGGCCAAGGTGCCGTGGCAATGCTCGAATCCAGGTAGTAACCCAGTGTTTGCGGATACCTGAGTCACAAGCCTAAGTTCAGCCAGAAACGAGGGTGGAGATTTGCCGTCTTATTTTTAGGTGGTCTTGGGTAGGGCTGTCCAGATCAAGATGTACTGTACCAACTACCAGGTTTCACTATCACATGGTAACACAAGAACAGGGGGGCAGGTTCTCTTTTCCCTTGCAGGAATCGGAAATCCAGGCAAGCGGCCCTAGCGTATTTGAGGGCGACTCTTTGCAGTGGGCAGCCAACCAGCAACCAGTAGAAAACTTGGCAGGAATCTTACCTCTTAAAAAACACAACTTTTCAACTTGTTGGGTAACATGGTCTATATGTCTGTAAAAGATTAACTTCCCCAGGGCTTGGAGCTTTAAGGGGTAAGTAAAGCACAGATACCCAGCGCAGTTCTTCTTGAGATCAGGTTCCCCTCATTTGACCGTGCCGGCCCGTCGACGCACGGAGTTGGCCAAGCTTTGGTCTGAATAAAGAGCCGCCACGGCCCTTTTCGATTTCGTCTCGGCAATCTTTTCCACTCTACCCGACCGACTTGGTCGGGGCTTCCCCTCACTTCTAACCAGGCCTGAAAGTTGCTGGGCAGAGAGGCCGAAAGGGAAGCGTCCCAGACTTCCAGCGGTTCCACTTTATCTGTTCTTTGGGACTTTCAACTCTTGCACTCAATTAGCTAGGTCCCCCAGTACTGCCCTTTTACCGACTTTTATTTTGGGGGAGGGTTCCCCTACTGAAACAGACTACCGGAAAAAAGTAGGTATACCCTTATTCCAACCTCTCTACTGCAGGACCTAGTTACTCTGAGGGTGAAATCCACAGGTCTAGGAGCGGATGGATAGTTGAGGTGAGAAGCGAAGAGCCATTTGCGGAGGCGACTTGAACTGAAGCCGAGACGGCAGATGCGGCTCTGTGGCTCTGACTCTGTCAAAAGCCCGTTCGAGACCGTCCATGTCGATGGGAGGAAACTGGATTCGGGACCTGCTGTTTCCAAACGGTCCGTTTCCGGACTCCCAACCAGTTTTCTACAACAAAGGGCGTTCTCACATAGTCACAGTGCAACTGGGGGATTTCTGTGAGGACGTGCTTTCCCCGCTTGCGGGGACGGAGCTCGGAGGGGGGAAACACAGCTCAAGTTGGGAAGTTCTGACACAGGGTTTTTGTTTGATTGACGTGGTACAGCCGATGGAATCCTTTGGTCCCACTCGAACGTCACTGGGGTTTCAAGACTCTGGCCCAATTAGGTCAACGTGAAACTGCCATTGTCGATGTCGTAAGTATTTGTCATATCGTATTCGATTGTTTTAATGATTTTCTACATAGGGGGTTTGTGAGGATCGTCTAAAAACACCACATGGGCCTGGCAAGCGATTTTTCGTTCGGAAACTCAGCTCTTGCTTCAGCAAAACCAAATTGACAGGGACACCCAGTTTTGTCACAAGTTGCCAGACTTAGCTTGCCTTTCTAGCCTTTTTAACTTTTCTGGGCTTCCGTCAAGTGTTTAATCTTCTATCCAGCGAAAGGTGTAGCACTTTTTGCAGGGGCCCGAAAACGGGGGTCTAAGTCTGGCTTGGCAAGTGGTTTTTGTTTCTTTCCGGTGTTCGGTTCTCATTTGTAGGTTCGGCTGCAGAACACCGTCAGTTGTTTTTTGCAAGATGCATAGCGTTTGGGTTGTGAAGACACCTGGATCGCCAGTGGCTTTTTTTTCTCTCCATGCGCTTGACCTCAAAAACCAGAAACATTGACCGAAAAAGCGATCGCAGCTTGGCGATCTAGGCAGTGTTATTTTCCCTGGTTGGTTTGGAGGGAATCTGTCTAGGCTTGTTTTTTCCAGGGGCCTTTCTTGCAAATGGAAGTAACGGACCAGCCCTTGAGAATGGAATTGGGGAATTCTGGAGATCTCCATTTGTGGTGTCATTTTCAACAACTTTTCAACTTTTTGGGTAACATGGGCTATATGTCTGTAAAATATTAACTTCCCCAGGGCTTGGAGTTTTAAGGGGTAAGGAATGGGGGGGTTGCGTTCTCGGAAGCCGAGGTTTTCAGCGGCATGGTGGAAGACTTCAAGACTTTCGACGAGACTCTGCAGAAGCTCAGCGAGACGCTGGGCTCCTTCGCGCGCCTTCGCTGGCATGCGGTTCGCTGCGCAGATGGCGGGAAGGTGGTCAAAACCGTTTTGGGATTCCATTCAGGTGTATGTTCAGGTGTATAATGTAAGGTTTTTTCTGAAGAGCCAGTGACTTGGCGGTGGTCAAAACCGTGCTGGCATCCCGTTTTGGGGTAGGTAGGTGAATTCACCACCCATTTTAGGCTTAGTGGTTGGATTGAATCGGATGTGCACTGAGGGCTAACCGATTTGGATTTTGACCCATGGCCATATGTGTCTTGTGTGTTTTGCATGTTTGTCCTTTTTGCGGCTTCGGGGTTGTGGGATCACTCGGATTCTATCCAACCACTTCTGTGATAGAAGCGGATCTTGCTCTTCAAGCCCGGTCTGTTGTATCACAGAAGTCGTCATTTCCCACAGCCCTGTTCAGCTCACTTCCGTTCCAGTACTCGGAAATTCCTCGCTTTTTCAGGTTGGACCATTTTGGTGGCAAATACACAGTTCCGACTTCTTTTGGCCAATCCGGCTTTCGGTAGCGTGTTGCCGCGTTGAACTCATTAAGCTTCTTGGGGTTGGACCATTTTGGCGGTGAGCAGTTTGGACTTTTGGGGCAAGCCACTAAGAAAGTCAGACCATTGGATAGACCTCTTTTTTTTTGGGGGGGGAGTGCCTAGAGGCTGGTCAGATCATTGGATAGACTTTTTTTTGTTGGGGGGGGGAGTGCCTAGAGGCGTAGAGGGTGGGTCATGGCTTTGTTTTTAAACAGTGCCCTTTCAAACACAGAAAACAAAAAAAACATGGGTACCCTCACTTTCAAGACACACCCAAGAGGAGGAAACCGTGTCATCATGTCGAATCGCGCGCCTGAAGTCTGAAGCGCCCGGGCACCGTTTTTGAAGCAGATATGTTTGGAGAAGTCCGAGTGAAAGTGAGGCTTCTTTTGGCATTTGAGGTTGACACGCAGTTGCAAAAAAGAGCCTAGATTGTTTGCTTTCCCAAACGGCATCCAACATGGATGTGTTTTTTTTGGTTTTTGTTCTTTTCCCCAGACCCCCGCATGTGCCTTTGTCCTCCGAAGCCAACACCTTAGTCGCCTAAGTAAGCCACTGGAAATTCGGGAAGTTAGCCAACCCCCCGGTAGCTGGCAGGAAGTAAGCGGCTTGCTTCCATTTGGGAGTTCTGTATGTAGTTGGTGTTCTTACGTGTAACAAAATTGAAGTGCAGCCAAAACACGAAGCGACCTTCATCTAGGTCCCCCAGTAGTGCCTTTTTTTTAACGGAGGGTTCCCCTACTAAAATAGACGGCAGGAAAAATAGGGTACCAACTTATTCTAACCTCTCTACTGGAGGACCTAGTCATTTTAGGCACTTGGAGCACAAGATAAAGTTGCACCAAAATTAAGAAGACAGTCCAATGATTTACAAAATGCAATGAAATCTGATAAATTCAGCAAGGAATTAAGACATAAAATATCCTTGGATAACTTAAAAACATGTGCTATCATCAAAGAAGGAGTTAAGCCTTCCTTCTTTCACGGTTTTATCAACCGATTCAACCTCGGGCTCGGGGGAGCGATTTTTTTGGTACGCGCCCAAGGGGCCTGTCAGCATGCAGCATGCTGACCCGAAAAAACCCTGCAGCGCAACATGTGCGTACCTGCGGAACCTACCCTAACACCTTCCTAGTTGCCCAGTGGATTCCGCCCTTTTCCAACCTTTGTTTTGGGAAGGTCCCCCCTTAAGATTCATTTTTTCCACGGGAAATCCACTAGTAACACCTTACAGTAGAACACCTTAGTAAAATCTTAGTAGAATCTGAGTAGAGTCTTGGCAGAACCAGCCACCTTAGTACTTAGAACACCTCAGTAGCATTTGAGCCTTAGCACCTTACCAGTAGAAAATCACATGGGGAATAACCCCCCAACCACCTTATTTCAGGTTGGTGAAATATGAAAAAGTTCACCCAGATAAATCTCCCTTTCCGTGCCCGAACCTCACAGCCGGCCTTAGGCAGGGTGTCCATGAGCTCTCAGCAGGTGCGGAGGAAGAACTGGCGTAGGGCATGGATTCTCGGCACCCATTCTTAGCCCGACACAGCTTTCAAGCCTTGTTTGGTGTTCCTTTGTTTTTGTTGTCCATTTCACCGTGAACACACCCACTTTTGGATGTTCCACTTCTCAGGTTGGCCCTGCACCGTGTTGATACTGTGTTTTGTGGTCCGCGTCCCGTGCAATATGCTTTGACGTCCCCTTGAACTTCAACCAACGAACAAGTTCCTACACGCAGGAGTCCCCAATGGGCACGACCTGTGCCTGTTCTGAACGAGTCAAAGAGCAACCCCGTCTCAGATTCCCAGGGTGCCATTTGTTCCAGCCTGGGCAAGTTGTCTAATTAAAGTTCAACGTGTGGCTTTTCCAAATCAGTCTCCATCCCATAATTGCGGACAACTTGCCGAAAGCGATGACGGGATGCGGGGCTTCAGTTTGTGTTGACGACGTGTGATTCTATGCTTGTGGGGAATCGCATGGAGGGCCAAAGCATGACTGTCCTTGATACCAAGGGGATTCCCTTTAAATAAAGTGCCAAACTGCCAGCATTCTCTCAGAAAGGGTTTTATTTCCCGCAATAAAATTCGCCTAGGGAATGTGTCTTGCATGATTTATGGCACCGATTCGGGGGTAAACAAAGCTCACCACGGTAAGCATCCTTTGCTTGAGAACCCGATTCGTATTTCGGGTTTTGGAAACACCTGGAGTCTATATGACCCTTAAAAAATGGGGTCATTACCCCAATTAATGGCGTCATTAACCAATTTTTAAAGGGGAATGGAGACTCCAGGCATGGTAAGATTTCCTGCATGTTGTGCAGGCTTGCAGAGCCTATCTGATGGCCTGGCCGAGGAGTTGAAGCAGATACAGGCTTGTCGGCGTCCAACTTGGTGGCCTACCCCACGAATCCTCCGGTTCAGCTCAGGTTTTTAGTTTTCCGACGGACAACGCACAGGAGAAGCGTTTAGCAGGGGATAATTTCGGACAGCCCAGTTTGGCCATGCTTCCTGGAATCTTTTTTGGGACATTGTAGAGTTCAAGGTCCACCGGATATTATGGACCTGCTTGTTTTTCTTTCCTTTTTTTTGCGGGGCAAAAAACGAGTAGTGCAGCCCTGCGATCGCAGCAGAGACAGGAGACATTTTGCGTGGGCATTTGGGTAAATCATGGGGGCTGGGGGGGAGGAGGGGGGGAGGGAGGGAGCCCAAATAAGCCCTAAATATGGCCTTATTAAGGGCTTAAATAGTGGCTTATTTGGGATCCCTCCCCCTCCCCTCCCTCCCCCCCAGCCCCCCATGAGTAAATGTGTTGTTGCTCTTCGCCAAGTGGACTTGCCGCTTTGGATTTTTGTGGTTCGGGCCAGTGAGAAGCTGAAAGTACCCAGATACCGAACGCGGAGACTGCTGCTGGTATATCCTTCATAATCCCCCACAAACAAGCGCTGTTAAATGGCATCAGGGAAATGCAACTCTCTTTTTGTTGGAATGGTTCGTCTCCCTGTATGGTTTTGAAGATACCTTGATTCAAATCAAAGTGGTAAATAACTTCTTGGGTCAAATCAAAGTCGTACATAACTTTGTGGGTCACAACATAACTTTTTGGTTTTGAGCATCACCTTTATCATTTTCTCTGTTTCCTCTTGACGTTGGCGTGCGCAAGTAGTGTCAACCACTTTTGCTCAAGCACCGCTGCATCGTTTGCAAAATTGCACCTTTTACACAGCTTGCACCATCACATTTTGTGCACCACACCGAACCTGTTGACACCGCTTTCACATTCACTCCAGGCAGCGTAAACAGCGCAGCCAGCGTAAGCAGTGCAGCATATGCAGCGCAGGCAGCGGAAGCAGCGCCGGCAGCATAAACAGTGCGCAGGCGAAAAAAGCGCAGCAAGCGTAAACAGAGGGGTGAGGCCGGTTGCCCGCGTGAAACCGTCCGAGCGCGTCATATCTATATATATACCGGAGTGAGAATGACTTGCAGCGTAGCAGAGTAGCGTAGCAGCCTGGTGCTTTTTTTGTTTGTTATAGGGGAGGGCCGGGAGGGGTGAAATCATATTGAAGCCCTGGAATTTGTAGAGGGAGGGAAACTTTTGTCCTTCGAGCATCCGACCAAAGCAGCAAGCGGACCCGTTTTTTTTTTGGTGGGTGGTGGTGGCCAACCAAAACATTGGGATGCTGAGGTAAGGCGAGGCCCAGTTTTGTGTTTGCTGTGTGTGCGTGTTATTGTGTGTGGTGCCCTCGGGAACATAAAGTTTCCCTCTTGTTTCCGGTTTCAGACTTCTCGGGTTGGTTTCCCCTGGTGCTCAGTAGGGAATGAGGGAATGAACCTGGGGGCCTCCTTGAAGGAAACGGCAAGGGATAGTTTATAAGGGTCATTTCCAACCTTCCCTGCCTATCGCACCAGCAAGAAACAGAAGGTGGGGTTGGGAAAGCCATATGTGTGGGTTGACAGGTCCGATTTGGGACCGGGGAAGCCAGCCCAAAAGACGATACTTCCCAACTAAATTGGGACAAGCTGTTACCCTTGGTCATGCCTGGGCCGAAACGGAACATTGAATCATTCTCAACCCCCAAGGGGTGCAACAATTTCGATGCTTCTATTCATCCACCGGATGTGTGGCTCCTTGGGTGCATTTTGCTTGGATGTTAGGACTTTCACTTTTTGCCAACTACTGGGTTTTCCATCAAACCACTCAAAGTTAGTCACTTTCAGCAGGGGAGCAGAATTCGCAACCGAGGCTCGTTTTTTTTCCCCTCTCACAGCGAGCCCCAAACCAAAAACAAAGAAAAACATCGACGCACCCCTTTCCTCGCAGCCAGCCCCCCCCCAAAAAAACGACCCCGCGCCTTGGACGCCTGTTGATGGATCAGGAGGGGAGCTTCGTGCGGGAGGGCTGCCGTCTGCGGGAGGCCGCTCAGCAGATCGCCCGGGCGCCCGGAGGCACGTGTAGAGGTCCTCGGGCGGTGGTCTCGGAGACGTGGCCCCCGAAAATGGCGGGTGCTTTTCCCGCTCGTGGCTGCATTTACCCGGAGAAAAGCACGAAAAGAGGAGGGGGAGGAAATACTGGGAGAAGGGGGGTCTAGGGTGCCCTGAAAAAAATCACCGCTAGAATTCACGATTGATGTTTTTTTGCGGGGAACTAGAGAGTACCCGGACAAATCATGGCAAGTCGAGTTGATTCATGGTTGATTTTGAGTGTGGCACCGGTGTCCCCATGAAAAGCGAAGGGTCGTGCGTTTTGTGGGTTTAGACGCCCCGTATGTTAATAGGACGGGGTTTATTATAATTTCGTAAGTGTAGGGGACCCCCCCAAAGCAAACAACATTAAAGCCAATAGTTGGAGCCCTTTTGGTTTTCCTTCTGGTTTTGGTTTTCCTTTAAAACGTTAATGTATGGGTGTTCCTTCTGGTTTCGCCTTTAAAGCCACCAAGCATGCATTTTGGCGCCCAAAAGAGACACCGCGATGATTCCAGGATCGAGGCTCTGAAGGCGATCTTTGAGCTTCTTGAAACTCGAGTAGACGTTTTCTTGGCCCAGCCGCTCATGAATAAATTAAAATATTCACTGTTATTGGCGTGTTTTTTTGGGTTTTTTAGTTGTTTGGTTCTGTTTTGTTTTTACTGGGGGTCTGCAAAAAAGCAGTTTTTTGCTACCACACCAAGAGTAAAAGGGTGAAGTGAGAGATTGGGGTTTGTCCTCTACAAGGGGTTCAAATCCCTAAACCAATCCAAACCACCAACTACGCAACTAGGAGTTACCTGAACAACAAACAGTTACCTGAAGACAACAAGTGGCATCCCAATGGTGCCACATCTTATGGGACAGAAGAAATTGCTCAGTTTGCGGCGTCGTTCCCTTCTCTGGGAGATGCAGTTCCTGCTTTGGCCTTGGCTCAAAACGGGGTGTCAACTTGGCTCAAGAACCAATCGGCTATAAACCACTTACATCAGAACATATGCTTTTGGAGTACCCCCCAGAAACCCCCGTGTAAACCGACTTGCGGCTTTCTGCCACTCTGGGGAATCTGGGGAATCCACGGTTTCGGCCGCTGGCTTCCCACAGCAACGGGGGTTTGGCTTGTGGCCTTCGCTGCGCTTAGCTGTTGGTCTTTCTGGGGCCTGGGCTCTTAGCCCAGCGTTCAGGGGAGGTTCTCAGGTTGTTATTTTCACGGTTTTGGGGAGTTCTCAAAGTCAGCAAATGGTGGTTGTTTCCCTTTAACATCCTTTAAGCCACCACTTAGGGGGCAACTTTGATCATGGTAAACTAATGAGGCCAGTTCTGGAAGATCCCAGGAATTTAAATGGGCGCTGTGTGGCATACCGTGGATGGCTGCGAAATCCAATTCGGCACTTCAGAAACCCAACGGAATTCAACCATGGTTTCAAAGTGCGAAATGGATTTCGCAACCAACAGTCCACAGTATTGAACCCTGAAAATTCCAACTAAAAAGTTGGGGCTCACCCCCAAAACTATGGGCGATATCCCATTTTTAAGGGCAGTTTCCAATTTTAGCACCCGGGCTTCTCCTTTGTTGAAAAGAGACCGCCATTGGTGTGTTTCCGAGGCGCGCCCGGATGCGCCGCACTCCGCGCTGGCCAAGTTCGACCGGAACTTGGCCTTCAACGTCACTACTCCCATCAAGGACCCCTCATAGAACTTCCTGTGTTCATAAACTTTAAACTTTTTAGGGGTAAATATAAAAAGTGGTAAATATAAAAGTGGTAAACTTTTTACTTTCTCACTTCCTGAAGACCATGTTGGTGGTAAATATAAAGTTTGGGTACTCTTTTTGGGCCATCCACTCAGCCAGTGTTCCTGCCCCAAGACATCGTAGAGCAAACCCAGGTTTCAAGGGCCCTCTGGGGGAGACCTCCCTCAACCGGCAAGTCCTTGTGAACGACGCTACTTGGCAAAAGCCCCGGAAGGGGCCAAATTCCCCATGACTTCGCGCCTGCGCTGTGCATGCGGACGCCTGCATCCCCTCGGCTCTGAAGTTCCCCCGCGGAATGTTTGGAATTCCGCCCCCGTACGGAACTCCTCAGAGCTGCCTCCCGAGGCGAAGCCCTTCCACTGTTTTCGAAGAAGCTGGCCAGCCTCGAAGGGTCATTGGCCTAAAGGCACTTCAGGTACTGGAAAGCCAGCCTTGCAGGGTGCCAGGGGCGAGTTCCACTTGTGTTCCCCACAAGTTGTGGTGGAAGGATCTGTTCTCGCATCCTTGGGGGCTAGGTCGACACACCCAAAGCCTCAAGCACGCACACCCCCAGTGAACATCCCGATCCCCACTAAAATTGGTCCTAAAATGGGTGGTGCACCTACCCCAAAATGGTACCATTGGTTTTGACCCACAGCCACATCAAATTATGGATGTTTGGCGGGTGGCCCCAGGGCTTGGAGTTTTAAGGGGTAAGTTGTTACTCCGGGGTTAACATGCTGTGAGTTTCCCTCAGGTGACGCTGGGCGTTTCGCTTTCTGCCGCCAGGACCACCTGGCGAACAACGAGCGGCTCCGGAAGGAGCTCGAGAAGCGCGAGACGCCACTTGGTGGAACCAGAGGCGTGCTTTTTCTCACTTCCTGAGGTCATGAACTTGAGAAACTTTTTGGGGTTCGACCATTTTAGTGGTAAATATAAAATGGTTGGTTACTTTTTTTGGGCCATCCACTCAGCCAGTGAGACCATCGGCGCCCTTTTTAGGTTAGTTAGTTTGGTTCCATCGTGGACATGAGGCTGCCCCAAGGTGTCCTTTGTAGGTTAGCTTGGTTTAAAATAGATGGGTTCCACTGGTTTAGACGGGCTTGGTTCCAGTTCCCAGGGAAACCCATCTATATTTCCAAAAGGCAACCTATGCCAGGAACCAAAAGAGTTGCCTCGGCGCCGACAAAATTTATCGCCGCGCGAGGGGCGGCGCAGTTTTTTTTTGTTCGGCAGACGTTTTGACACGAAGGCTGCCGAAGGCTCACTTCCTGCCTCTTGCAAAGTCTGGGTCCCTTTAGGGGCCAACGAAGTAATTGTCTCCCTGAGTTCATGGACTTTAGGCATGTTTATTCTTTCTTTGTTCTTTTCTTTTCTTTTTTGTTGGGGGGGGGGGGGGGGTTGGACCATTTTCAGTGGCATGCAAGATCATGTTTGGTTGAGTTTGTTGGGCCACGGGAGTGAGCAAAACTCATTGCCTCACTGCTGAAAAACAGATTTGTCAGGCTTAGACCCTCTGCCAAAAGTTGAGCTGTTGCTGGGTTCACAGCGAACAAAGGAAACCTGCCAGTGCAAAACAGAAAAGAGCAGCAAAAGCTTTGGCTTCAGGGTTGGTTTCCATTTGGCATCCAAACAATTTGCTGATGGGTTGACCAAGTCTGACGTCCACTTCCAGGGTGGATTGATTGGCCAGACAACGTGCCAAAATCATTGCTTTCCACCAAATTGGTCTTCCCAAAAACTCCATGAAAAGAAGCACGTACCTCTACTTCAGTGCTGTTTGGTTTGTCAAGCTTCAACTTTCTGGGGAGCTTGTTGTTTCTCGCGGGCTAACCAGATGTGCTTTACAGATCAGAGGGTGGAAGAATGCTTGTGGCGCACTGATTTAGGACCTCTCTGTTCCGCTTGCTTTCCAGTCTAAAAGCGATTGTTGAACCAAAGTCCAAGGCCAGCAGGTAACGACAAGCTTCCACCATGCCTTGGACACTTGTCATGCATCTGGAAAATATGATTATCATTAAACCGAACCTGTACGAGGGGAATCCGAACAAATACGCGCGTTTATTTTACAGAAAGAGAGACATCAGGGACGCAAAGGGTCCAACATGGCCATGGTTCAGAACCAATGGTGCCATTTTGGGATAGGTGCACCATCCATTTTAGTCTATTCTAGTGGGGATTGGGATGTTCACTGGGGGTACGATTTGGGTTTTCACCCACAGCCACATCACCCCAACCCGACCGCGCGCCAGCCCAGCCCACCTCCGTCTCCCAAGGTGCCTGGCTGCGCTGAAGGAAGCGGTGCGGCAGCTCGAGCTCTGCGGCGCCCGGGGGCCCAAAGCATCCCCTCTCACCTCACGCCGGCCCAATGGCCCCGTTGCTCGGTGGCCCACGATGCGCCATCCGGCTTTTTAGGTTTTTGGTTGCCTTTAGTTAACCCACTAGAAGTTAAACTTTAAGCAGGTCTGAGGACGGCCCAGTTTGGGAAAACCAGAGGGATCTCGGCGTTGAATCAGCGAATCCTCCGGTTCCTGAGCTTAGAAGGAACAACTTTTCGGAGATCAACAAAAATGGACACCCAGATTTTCGTCTTGTTCAGTCCACTTTACCGTTCCTGCGAGACCAGAGTTCTACGGTGCCCCCATCCAGGCGGTGGCATATGCCAGCTCACAGGGGGACAACTTCACGATGTTTTTTCTTTTGCTTGCTTTTTCGTTTTTGGTTCTGTGTTTTTTTGGGGCTCTTTTTTTCCCCCCGTTTTTTGGTTCTGTTCATTTCTACTGGGGTCTGCAAAAAAGAGTCAGTTTTTAGCAAGCCCATACCAAGAGATGACAAGCAAGCAAGCAAGCAAGCAAGGCTTTGTGGAGTCACAGTCAATCCCTGTTTTTTTCGATGTGTTGATGAATATGTTTTACTTCCCCTGTTGGTTTTACTGGGAATCTATCTGATTTTAGCAGGCAGTTACACATATGTCAGGCTAGTAGCTCCGGGGGGGCCCAAATACAGCCCCCCCCCCCCATCCGCCCCGTTCCGTGCAACGGGGGGATGAAACAAAGCTCGACTATCAACCACCATCCAGCCCAGAAAAGTGGAATCCCAACCCTCCCACTCACCAACTGAAACCTGAGGTTTTGGGGTGCTGGTTTGGACTATTTTCCTTAAACAAGACAACCCGTGGGTTCCAGCGTGGACATGAGGCTACCCCCAACTGAAAGCATAGGTGTCCTTTTGATCGGTGAGCCTGGTTAACAATAGATGGTTTCACTGGTTTAGATGGGTTTTGTTCCATTCACCAGGGCAAAATGGAGGGGTTGGTCCGCTTCAGTTGAAGCTGGCGCAAAGATATTTTCAAAAACACACATGAATATGATGTGCTCAGTGTATATTTATTAATTTGTGCATTGACATGTGCATATATGCACATGTAGAGGTGTATGCGGGTTGATATGTTTGTGGGTCGGCCTGCCCTTGGGCGGTTGCATCTGGAAATGCAGTGGGTGGACGAAATCTTGCACCACCTAAGCTTCCCTGGAATGATGATTCCACTGTCAATACCAACAAACAATAGCTTCCCATGGTTTCAAAGTGGTGCAGGATTTCGTCCATCCACAGTATGTCAAGCCGTCTGAGGATTTAGATGAGGCGGACCGAAGGCGGAAGATGGCGCAGGAAGAGCTGAAAGCCTCCAGGGCGCCTCTGCCAAAGCGTCGAGCCGATGTTTGGGAGCTCTTCCAAGAACGCCTTTTGAGCATACCCAAACCCTCCCATGATCATTGCTTTCATTTGGGCACGGGGTATTCTCAAAAGTTGGAGGGTTCTTGGAACCCTCCTTCCAACAATCTTGGAGGAGGTCCCCAAAAAGCAAATGGCAATAGTCTTCCGCAACCTTCCTGTCAACCTTCCACGAATGGTGGATGCCCTCAAGATTGCGACACCACAATAGATTGCAGTAAGTTGGCGGGGGTTCCTTTTCTCAGTTGCCCAAAGCCGACCTTTTAACCTTTTGGTTTTCCAGTTTTGGTCCATTTTTAGTCATGGCCCCAAAAGGTTAACCTTTTATTTCTGGGTTTTGGGCAAGTCAGTTTTTCCCGGACTTGAACATCTTTGGCATCCACTGGAGGCAGTGCTAATTTTCCTTCGCTGGCTTCTCGAAGGAAGTTGCTGCACGTGCACTCGCGTCTTTGTCCACCCGCAAGCAAACACACCCACACACACACGCCGACCACCCCCCAAAACACACCTTCAGTTTTGGTCTACAATTGTTTTAGTCTTCCCCAAGTAGTTGTTTTTGCGGAGGAGGACGGGGGGGGCCGGTGTTTCTTGTTGTCCCATGGATGCCAAGGCTGCCTTCAACAGAATGAACCAGAACATTTTCGAATGGCTGTACATTCTGGAAGAGCACAAGGGCGACATCATGGATTCTTGCGACCTGGCAAGGATACGGAAATTGTTGCCCAGACTTCCAGCGCCCTTTGTTTGTCCTCTTTTTTTGAGGGGTTTTCTTTTCTAGGTCCCCCCGGTAGCGCCCTTTTACCGTTTCGTTTTTGGGGGAGGGTTCCCCTACTAAACTAGACTACATTTAAAACAAAGGGTACCCTTATTCTAACCTCTCAAGTCTGGACCTAGTTTTGCCACATCTTGCTTTGCGGGGGGCCTCGTGTTTTTGGCGTGGGTTTCATCCGTGGCCCCTCCAGCGTCGGGTCTTTTGTGGAGAGCGGTCCTTTGGTCCTTTGGGCCCCGCAGTTTGGTTTTCCAGCGGAGGATCCAAGTCCTAAAGGTTGGAACGCTCCGAGAGCACGAAGCTGAAAGAGCGCTTTCTGATCCAAAGGTCATGTCCAGGGGTGCCCATTTAGAACTCGAGTTCAGTTATGAATCGTTGAAGTTGAAGTGTGCGATCCTGCAGATTGCATGGGATCGCCGTTTTAAGGCGATCCAAAAAGGCGATTCCTCTAGCAACGGTTTTGCGGGTTCCATGCTTTGCGCCGTGGGACATGCACGTGTGGCACTTTTTTGGGGTCCAGGTCGTGCCAGCTTTCTGTGGGCCCTGTACGGAAGGGGATGTGGGCCGAGCCCTTTGGCTGACACGGTGTTTGCACAGAACTTACCTCTTAAAAACACAACTTTTCAACTTTTTGGGTAACATGGGCTATATGTCTGTAAAAGATTAACTTCCCCAGGGCTTGGTGTTTTAAGGGGTAAGTGTTTGCACAGAAGGCACTTGATCTCATGCCCCCGTGAAGTTTAACAAGGCTTTGCACCCTGTCGGCTGGCTAAATGCAGCAGAATCAGATCCCCGCCCCCTGGAAGATCGAATTGGGGGAGGGGAATTCCATTCACAACCCATCCTTTGTTTGGGAAGACTAGACTAGTCCCCCAGTCAGTGCCCTTTCCCTTTTTTTGGGGAGGGTTCCCCTACTAGAATAGACAGCCGAAAAAAATCGGGCACCCTTATTCGAACCTCTCCACTGGAGGACCTAAAAGATGAATGGAATCGTTTGTTCCGAACCCCTCGCCCTTCTTTTTTGTTTTTTCCTTTTTCGGAGGCCTTCAGACCCTGAAGCACCTGCAATACGACTTCTTCGCCTCTGCGGCCAATTCCATCTCCAACGTCTTGCCCCAGCGCATGGCCTTTCGCCCTATGACGGAGCCGTAAGCAGAGGGCAGCCGGTTTCGTGGTCGGTTTGGAGAAATTGGCTTGTTTTCTGATGTGGGTGTGTCTTTGCTGGTTTAAGTCCTTTTGGCTTATCTTTGACACCAACCAAAGGAGGGTCCCCAATAAAAAGGCAACCCCATTTGTTTTTGCTGGTTTCCTTATTGTTTGTTGTTTGTTCGGATGTTGTGGATCCCAGCGTGCGAGAGGAGATGCTGCCGGAATGCCTGGATGCGGTGGTGCAGAGAGAGCTCTGCAAAAGCAGCGACGAGGCAGGCAGCCATGACATTCAATCAAAAACGTAGCGACCGCCCTGAATTGCAGATGGCTACAGCCGAGGTCGGGACCACACATGGGTAATATGTTGAATTAGGTGCAAATTTAGGAACACCCCCATGAGTTATAGGTGTTGGAAAACGAGCTCAGTGAATCCAAGCGGAGAGTTATAGGTTGGAGAAAGGAAGTGGGTTTGGTGGCATTTCTGTGACAAAATAAGTCCCTTTAATGCGACAAGTTTCCCCTCAAACAAAAATCCGAATGTGACATCGTGCATCGTGTTGTCGCTGTGTCTTGACACACTCTGCACAGGAAATGCTTAGCGATTGTGTTGCGTTGGTGGCTCAGGGATTTGAACTTCCAGTTCTTGATTTGAAACGGAAAGGGAGAGCCCTCCTAAATCTTCACTCTCCAAGGGTCTGGACTTGTGTACTGTGTGGAGACCATGCCAGTGGTAATCGCTAGGTTCCAGCGTTTTTGTGTCACTATGTTTCTTGACCTCTGAGAGGTTAAACCTTGTCACCAGGAAACATGGAACCCTCAATCATTCGGAAGCTAATCTGCGCGCCTTTGGCTGGTTGGACTTCCTGGGCGCCCGGAGGCCGAGGCCTGGCGCGCCCGGGAGGCCTTCGCCTGCCGGCTGCTGGAGCGCCTGGCGCGGGAGAACAAGGACCGCGCAGGCGCGCGGTCGAACGGGTTCCCTCGCGGTTCCTCGCGGACGGGGTCCTTCGGAGTGAAGGCTTGCCCCCCGTTTTGGGTCGGCAAGCCCAGGCCATGCGGCTCCGACAAGCTTTTTTTAGGTCCTTCTGGTGTTGAGTGGGAGTTTCCATCTAAAACCCGCTAAGAGTGAGTCCACTAAGAGTGAGTCACTCTTAGCGGGGGATCAGAAAACGGGCAGCCCAGTTTGGGGTGGCGCAGCTTGGTGGATCGCGAGCGTTTCTGGAGTTGCGCCGTTGCTAAACCGTGTTGTTTTGGTGTTCCAAATGTATTTCTTCCTGGTTTTGAAGGGAATTCTGAGTTCACTGGAATGGCAGTCGGGTGCTAGCTCGGGTGCGCAATATCTTATATAGGGATGCATAGCCTTGTGTTTCCTGCCCGACGGTCTTGAAACCCCTGGCTTGGTGCCTGCAATCCCTGTGATGCATTTATTGGAGACAACATGATTCACGAATGGACAAAGTTCCAGGGGTAACTTCCCCATTCCTTCCAGGGATCCTTCTTTCTAGAAACAAACCACCAAACACCCTCAAACAAATGGCTGGTTTTTTAAAAGAACGATGGCTGGAAAGAATGGGGAATCAACCCCTAGAAAAGTAGTGGATTGCTATGGCTGATTTTCTGTCTTCACGGAATCTTTTCGTGGTCATGGGTTGCTGCACAACGACCCGTGGTTCTTGTTGGCCCTTCAAAGGATAGTTGACAGCTTGCCAAATAGCAGACACACACCAACGAATCTCAAATTGCCATCCAGGAAATCGCATCAGACACCAAGAGTCTCTCAACCTTCCCTCAGAAAAAAAACCGCCAGGGAAGGCCAGGGAAGGCCCAAAAATCGCCGGGGACGTTGCCAGCTCCGTTTAAAATTCGCGCCCTGACGAGGGGCTCCGCCCAGCGCCGGTCCGTCGGAGCCGGCGGGCGCCTGAGATGGGGGTGGGGCGGTCGCAGGGTCCTGGCCGGAATGTACTTGTTAGGTGTTTTTTAGTTAGAAATGGATGGGTTCCACTGGTTTAGGTGGGTTTTATTCCATTGACCAGGGCCATCAATTTTCCCTTGAGGGACACAAGCAGGGATGGTTTTTCTCGCATCATTCCATTTCTCATTGCCTGCTGAGCACCAGCAAGAAAAGCAGACTGAACCAACAAGAATCAAGGGCGCCAACAATGCATCCCTCCCCCTAGGTACAATCTATTTGCCTATTATCACTCCTGGAGTTCTTGGACCATATTTTGGGTTTGGAGCACTTTTACGGGCAAACAAACAAGTTTGGACTTTGTGTTCGCATCAATCCCCCCCACTTCTCACCCCTCACCCCTCACCCCACACCCTCGCCCCCCCCCCAGACACCCCACCCACCCCTCACCCCCCACCCCTCACCCCACACCCTCGCCCCCCCGAAAAACACCCCTCCTCCCCCGTCCCCCCCCCCCAAAAAAAAAAACTAAAAAGAACTCCCAGCCGCAGGTGGACCCTCTGTCCCTCTCGGCGCTCTTGGCCCATGGCTTCGAGGAGGGCCAGGCCCGGCGCGCCCTGCGCCGGGCCAAGAACGACACCCAGGCCGCCGGCTCGCCCGCTCGCCCGCGACCGCCGACCCTGCTCTTCTTTTCTGGGTCCCCCCAGCTCGGTGCTTTGGGGGAGGGTTCCATCTTCTCGAAAGATCGAGTTGGGGGAGGGGAATTCCATTCACAACCCATCCTGTGTTTGGGAAGACTAGGCTAGTCCCCCAGTAGCGCCCTTGTACCCTTGTGGGGGGAGGGCAAGCCCCTACTAAAGTAGCCTACCGAAAAAAAATAGGGCACCAACTTATTCTAAGCTCTCAAGTCTGGACCTAGTCTTCGATCCGAAGGCTCCGTCTTTTTTCGGACGGATCTCGCAGGTGACCAAAAACCCCGGGCCCCTGACCAAAGAGGAAGATGGTTGGCTTGCCTGAGCCTTTGGCACCTGAGAACATGGTAAGGTTCGCTGAACATGGACAAGAAGCAGCAAATTATTTGTTGGCATGTTGGCATGTGAGGCCCGAAGCAGCAGATGTCGCCCCGCTCTTCTTGTTTGGCGGGCTCCCTTCAACTCAAAAAGGGCTGGGGTTGAGTTTCTGGGTCCCTTACAGTGCACATGTAGAGGAGTTCTCAAAATTAGCTGTGGGCGTTACCATTCAGAGGATAACACCTTCAGTCATTTCAAGGTCTTAGGCTTTTAGTTGGTTTGGTGGTTGGGTTTGGGCATTTAATCCACAGTCAAAAACACTCTGAGCGGGGGATCTGAAAACGGACAGCCCGGCCAAAAAACGAAAAAGAAGACTTAGACACCACTCCCTTGGAAGGCTAGGTCCCCCCAGCTAGGTGCCCTTTCTCACGAGGGTTCCCCTACTGAAATAGACTAGAGCAAAAAGTGGTACCCTTCTTCCAACCTCTCTACTGCAAGACCTAGATAAAGTTCCTGCGTCGAACGGTTCCATGTTTAATTGGGAGGGTTCCATGTTCCAAATGTTGTTTGGCGTAGAAGGAGGGGGCCGGACCGCGCTGCGCGTTTGAGGGGGGTCATAGAAGGAGGGGGGGTCATAGAATTGGAAGGTGCCTCGCCAACAATTGGAAGGGGGGGGTGGGTCATGGAAGGCTCGCCGCGTCCGTCAAAAACGGGGGCAGAAAAGCGGGCGAGGCGGCCTTGGAGCACCTGCTGGGCCCCGAGGAGGCGGAGGAGGTGCGGCTGCCCATCACGGGCGGCTCCCCGAAGCTTCCGGCGACTCCTGCGCACGAGGCGCGCGCTCTAACCGCCGCTCGCTGGGACCAGGAGGGGGGGGCGGTGGTGGGAAAGTGCCGGGGGTCTCAGCCGGTGTCCATCAACCTCTATTTGCGCAAGAATATATTGTTCTATTTTTACCTGCTGGTTTAAAGGGCATCTATCACTACTTTTTTTTTTCTTTCTCAGGGGGGTTAAAGCTTTGAAGGGAACCTCCAAAAGTTGCGGAGTTTTGCTGGAAACCGCCTAAATCCGTACGCGGATGGGAGCAGGTTTTGTGGCTAGGGGTCATGTTCAGGCGATTTGTTCTGATTGAATGGCTAGGCTTTCTAGTTCTCAGTGGGAATTCAAGAGGTTTCGGGAATAAGCTGGAAGTGGATCTTCTAGCAAACTGCGGATGCAAAAACAAGGGTCATTCCTTCATTGCTTAACTGAGAACCAGCTTGCGTCAATTTGGGTTCTTCAAGTCAGTCTTATCATCTCAATGCCTGATACCAAGGGACTCCCCTTGCATCGGGCTTTCAAGTCTGGCATGTGCTCGACCACTAACTTGTCCTAGCACAAACTGGGGTCTCCTCCAAATCTTCCAACTGACTTTGGTAGACAAAACGTGGAACCGAGTCAGGGAAACCTTTTTGTTTTGTGTTTCAGATGTGGGCCAAGGTTGGATAGGCAAGAAACCATCAGGAAACACAGGAAGTTCTACCAAGTACC